>DVQO01001162.1:0-10968 GCA_018231785.1 Danaus gilippus
CATTAAGTCACTTGACACATTGGAAAAAATCAGTGTTAACTTGTATTCTCTTTTTTTGACAAATGCAACAATTAAGTAATGCAACAATTAAGTATTATGCAGCATACTTTTTAAATTATTTATTAATCTCCTATGAACTACATCCGCGTAATTTACTTTTATTAAATCAAAAATCTAAATCTAATAGTGAGTTCATTATTAGCCAATTCATGATCTGATTTTTTAATGAGTTATTTATATTTACGTAACAGCATCTTGATAAACAGAATCAAATACGGCAGATCAGATAAATCCTTAAGATTAATATCTGTCACTCGTTAGAGACAGTAATTAGATTGCAATTTCTATATCTTGATCATTCGGCCTTGGAAGGTTATGATTAAAATGGGAATAAGATGTTTAGATTGTACTATTAGAAAGCAAGGTCGCTGTGTAAAATACTGAAGCATAATTCAAATAGGGTTTACTAATAAATTGGTTCAAGTTATAAGCTAAAATATTTGGGAGAATTTAAAATTCTATGGTAAGGTCGAACCTCATTTTATTTTTAAATAAGAAATTATTTAAGATATAATAAAATATCTGAATGGAATAATCTATTCTTATTCCATTGATCAATTAGAAGTATTTGTTACTACAATAACATTTTTCGGGGTTTTTAATGCCTTATTTGTAATTTAAATAATAATACATATTGGATAGAAATTACATGAAATGAAATTGTAAGTATAGTATTTCAAATACATTAGTTTTAAATAATTGAAAGTGATAAAGAATCAACTACTTGTTTGTTTGTGAACTAATAAGATTTATAGGAATAAATGAAACAAATATTTTACAGTTCAGTTCAGTTCTTTTTATTTCATGGATACAAAAATATATACACAATATCGAGCTCTGTAAGGATATAAACAATAATAAAGTTAAATAACATATTAAAGTGGCACTTATTAAAGTATCTCGAATATTCATGTGACTATTCTTCAGAAATGTTTGATGAAATGAACAAAAGTTAAAATTTATTTATTTATTTATTTATTTTACTCTTTGTAAATAAAATGAGATTCTCACTACTTCAGAGCATTCATTATTCACAAGCATATCTGAAATAATTTACCTTATTTAAAATATACACAGAAAATTCAATGAATATTTTTTGATTTCAACCTCAAAACTAAATCTGAAACTGGAGCGGCCTTGTAACTATGGTAGCACCTAAAGTGTAGACCCACATTAAAAATATCAGTATTGACATTTTAGATGTAGTGAAAAATGTTTTTACAAGCACCTACTGTATATACAAATTAGATTAATTTACAAGTGTATGCGTATCTACATATACTTACAACAGATATTTTGATACTTATACATCAAAGAAGATAATATGCAACTTCGTCTGTAACTTGTACCACAAATCGAATTGTATGTGATCCAGATAGTCAAGACACAAAGCGGTACAACATTGCCTGAGAACTAGACCGGCAACCGGTATAAGACACTCGACATTCATATTTTACTTTACAAATATTACAAAATTTCCTGCAATATAACTGTTATAAAAGTCACAAATATTTACTTGGTTAGAGTTTTCAATAAAAAATGTTAATAATTTTTTATTGTATCTAATTATAAAACAGGCGCAAATATCTCAGTTGCAAGGCAATTATGATTCGAGCTAAGAATTTTTAAATTTTAAAAGTTTTTTAAAGGAAGCTTGTTATTTAAGGATAACTTTGGTAATATACTGATTTTAAAAATTGTATCCTGTAATTTGTCAGCTTATTGTCTTTCCGTTATCATCATAACAAGTGAGTTGCCTCAAAATAAAGCAAAACTAGAAACACAAGATACTTACAAATTCTCTTTAGTTGAATAATTTATTACATTGACGATCATTGTATGGTATTTCTAAAAGACACGAATGAAGATAAACTACAGGACAAACGTTTGTAACATAACATTGGAACATGATCAGCAATGTTAAGGACACCATAATTTTTCTTTTAATTACAGTGAATTTCGTTGAATGTATTTCGTATGTATGAATGGAATTGTATTCAAAACGTTTTATCCCTGATCCAAATGACGATTACTATCTTTACATGACATATATAACATGGAAAACTAAAAATAATTCCATGTCTAATACATAGTTTTAAGATTTATATGAATCTTCATCTATATTATTTTTGATTAAAATGTAAAAGAAATAAGGTTTTTACCTGTATCATCATACGTGAGAAAAATAAAACGCAAATGCTATTTATTCACCGTAAATTTATTTTGACGACAAGTGATGCAAACTTGACAGTGAAATTACTAAGGATAAATTGTAAATACAAGTTCAGAAAATTACATATATGTACTATCGCTGTGGTTGAGGAATTATAGAATTTCTCACATGCGTTTCAAAACTTGTCTTTAACTTTATATTTTAGTGATTCAAATTCAGCAGTTTCCATATTTTAACACGCAATCAGCTGATTTAAAAATAATATTTGGAAGTTAGATATAGATATATGTAGTACCTGTTACAAGAAGAACTCTGTTACTTCAAATGACTATCAAACCTTCCAAAGCGAATAACTAAAGATGAGGTTTTAAACGTCTCTTGCTTTGAATTTTCAAAGAGTTAACTGAAAAGTAACTTATATTTAAATAATGACTTGTTTAAAATTTGTTTTATTCTCTGGAACTTTCAGCTTAGTTTTCATATGCTCTCTCATAATGTTAGCAAACGGTGCAATCTACAACAATTAAAACTTCAGTGAGTTTGTTTACTACAGCACCTTTTGGCCAAAATTTGTGAAGTTTGTCAAACTTGCCTCAATTTAGCCAAGTTCTGCTAAGTTAACTACTGACATCCCAATGAAACATGAAGTTTGAGCTCGGTGACATGAATGTAATGTTTAATTGTTATTGAGACTTACAATATTGATTTTATAGTAAATAACTTATTATCTTTAATAATCAGCAATTATGACTACTAATAAATTCTTTACTTTTCATTAAATATATATTTAATTAAAAAATAATTCATTCAGATTGTATTTTCTAAAGCAAAATACATTTTTACTATGAGTTTTGCTAAAAAAATGTGTCTTTTATTCCACGTCATGGTAATGATGTGAGAAAATTGAATATTATTATACCACTCACCTTCAATTAAAAATATGTATAAGAAGTCACAGAAAAGTTTGGAGGTTAAAGGAGAACTTTGGTTCGTTACAACATTAAAATTTAAAGGGAACTTAATGCTAGCGTTGCTAAGAGGTAAAGTTTACCGGAGAATAAACCGCATAAAATATTTAATTTTTGGTGGAGATAATCCACACATTTCCTTAATACTTCCAACTTTGCATCTATTTTGTAGCGTAGACTGCAATTGCTGCAAAAGTTGGCAACATTTTTGTACCAACTCATAAAGTATGAAGAGATAACAAAACTAAATTTTAATAACTTCGTTTGAGTATTTTTAGTTTAGTTTTCATTTTTTATGGTTTATTGTGACCTCTGCGATTAAATATTTAAATTTCTTAATAAACTGAAATCGTAAATAAATAAAGCCATGACCTAATATAGTTTTATTTTGACATTATCTTCACAATTCTCTTATAGGTCAAGTTGTTCGTGACTTAGAAATTTATTTATTGAAAGTGCACCTGCTGCATTGTTTCAATCATAATTCAAAGCTTGAATCAAACGTTGGTATTTATAAGAATAAATAAGTTGCAGTCTTTTGCTTGCTTTGAATTTATAGTTCTACTTACGGGTGTTTAGATTAAATTACTAGTAATTATACTGAATAAAGTTTGAGTAAAAGTAAAATGAAGCCACTGTTTTGAAAAAATACTCAAATACTTTAAAATATATAATTTATAAGTTGTTTCAAATAAATATCTTATTATTTATAACAATGACAGTGGCGTTAAACGTGACAACAAAATAGCGACCGTGGATGAATTCAAACGCCTCTCACTTTTTAAGATATGAGCCACTTACATTAAGACATTTTGTCTTCATATGTTCTTTAGATAAATATAAGTAAAGACCTACTTATATTTTCGTGTAATAATTTTCTCATGAGTCCCCATACTCATTAACGTATTTGCATCTTAAATGCTTATTTAAAAATATACTGTACGAAAATAATACTATCAATACAAAATTTTAAAATGTCAATGCTTATTATACGGGTATTATTGATTGATCGTAAATCTATTTTTATTTTATTTTCTTCAAATGTCTTTATTTTAAAATTAAGCATGATTTCTATGTAAGTCTATGTTTACTCAGTTCCTTGTTCAATCGTGTTGGTATTGTGTAATAATGGCAAACAATTTCGATAGTGGTAATTGATTTGTTCTTGATATAATGAGATAAATGTGGCAAATAGTGTATATAATTGTGACATTGCAATAATTTTCTAAGGTATTTATTGTAATGAAAGTACAGAACGCTGGAATGCATTCGAATCTAGGGCAGATATTGTGCAATTGGTTGCAATAATGAACTCACCTCATTGCGTCCAGCAATTATTGTTAGAAAGGCTGATATGATTTCTAATTAAGTCAAACAGATAAAGTTCTATCCTAAATAGGTAAATTAAACTGATTATTTTGTTAACAGAAGAGTTTACATAATATAAAAATATATTCTACCAATTATTACTACAGAAAATAGAAATTCAACTTTGAATTATTTGATATGCAGGTGATGTTTCACGAATAGCGTTCTAACTTTAATCATATCTGGAACCGCGAACCCCGATGAAAGCACGTACTATCGGACACAGGTGCATATAAGAATTCGTCTAACTGAACCCTACCAACAAATTCACTAGTCACCACATTGAAGCATAATTCACAAAATGCTTTTACGGTTTGCTCAACCACCCAAAGTTTTAGAACAACTATTTATCTGGAACTCACTCAGAATTCACCTGAAACTATAACTCACATGAAGCACTCGAGTAACTTTTGTGAGACCTGCGCTGGCCTACTTGTTCCACTAAAGTAGATTAGAATACTTTAGATGCTGTTATAAAATAACAAATAACTCACAGTTAAAGTTAAATTTCCATGTCCTTTTGGCAAGAAATATCCTATTAGAAAAATATCAAACCACAAAGTTAAAAATTTTAAACCAGATTTATATATGCAAAGATTATTTATTTATAATCATTTAATTTTTGACACTTGATAAGAATCCTTAAACATGCTTGCATCAAGTCAATATAAAATATTATAATAATTATAAAATTATATATTGCGCCATCCTTCGTTGACGGCATTATTGATAAAATCACTCACTCACTTAATAAAGGGATAATCGAGGAAGTAATAGATGGTAGTCGCCGAACAAAATTTATCGGAAAAGATTTGTGGACCGCGCCGATGCTGCAATTTGACTATCGGAAAATATATTTTATGACGTCCAGCGTACTTTGTTGGGCTTAATGGAGGTTTGTCGGGATTTTTCATATGTAGCGTTATGTTTTATTTTTAACAAACATAAATAATAGAAAAAGCTTTATAGATCACGGGTATCTGTAAATATAAAAACAATTACGAGACTTATGTGATTTGTTTTTTAGTGTTAGAGTTGATTAAGGTAAAATTAAATCTTGTAACTCGATTTCTTTTACATTCTTCTAATTTCAAAAATAATAAAATTATTCTTAATTTACGTACGTATTCTTTTATATAGATATTTTATATGTAATAAAAACCGAATAATATTTTCACAATGTTATATATTTCACATGAATTGACAAAATGAAAATGAATAAAACTCATTTTACATGACAAAAAATCCACTAACATGAATCATTATATTAAAAATATATTAAGAATCCATTTTTACAATTCAGATTAACAAAAACCTAAATTAAACTCTTTTTTGGCTTCCGTGTTGCATTTGGATAAAGATTTCACAGATTGGGGGTTAAGAAAACAATAAAGAATACTTTCAATTTTACACACACACACACATATATATTTATATAAATTTGACTATCGCTTATATAAATAAAGTAGGAATAAAAATATCAAAAGCTATTAAATTTGGATCCGCTCCGCAAGCCAGCTGTCGTTGATTACAATGACATGTTATTAATAAAGTAACCGCCATTTTGTAAACAATGACTAATTTTATTTTTGCCATAATAATTTTCCTTTATAACATACGACATAAATATCGCAGTGTTGTCTTTAACATAATTATGATATTTTACACAATAAAAATTTCGCTGTAAAGGCTTATTGTTTTTGTATGTGTGAATGAAAAGTTGAGCACTTAGTAAAATGTGGTGATGACTGGATTTTATCGGTCACGTTCCGTCGTATGTAAAAATAATATAGTTGAAACAATGGTATCGAAACCAGTATTAAGTAACTAACTAGTTAAACAAGTATCTCAGCTGCAGGTGGTTCAACTAAAATAGATTACATTTAGGATGCAATTATAATTAATGAGTAACGTTGACTTCCTCAGCATAAATGGCGAAATCACAATGTCATTAAGAATTTATTTCGCTTGCAAAGATCATTTACACTATAAAATACCTATAGATATTGGAAAATTTAAAACAAACTTAAACTTTTATCAGTCTGTGTAAATACTACATATAATTTATAAAACACAATAATGTTAGAATATTAAAATTATTTCTGTGTTTGCTATAGAGGTACAAAAGTTTTAATTATCTAATTGTTTCGAAATAAACTTACGATTTCTCCTGTGATATATTTATAATTGTCTTTCTATATATTGTATATTATACTATATTAAACGATATTAATTGCCAAATCTGTAGTTTTAAAAACTCTTAAAATAATCCTCAGAATAGGTAGAAAAATAATTATTACACAAATATATTCTATTAACAAACACAATGCTATTATGACACATAAATTTAATGAGCCAAAATAAAGTTCGGATATTATTGGTTCATATCAATTGGGAGTTGAGAACCTGATTTATATATAAATAAATAATTACATTTCAATTTAAAATAATACATTATTTAAATGGAACAACAGAGATATTTCCGAAGAGCGATTGTAGGTTATTCGATATTTAGGTTGCAGGCAAACCAAGTCTATTGTCCAAAGTGAAATATTGTAACATTGCGTATGGCCTTATTCATAAAAGAACATGAGTTACACCTGTCGGATATTTAATAACATTTATTTTGAATCAGTTTAATTAAACAATTGTGAACGTTTTAACATCTTAAATTATTGATTTATTTTATCATATTACCTCAATAATAATGTAAAGTTCCTAGGCGTAGTCACCTACCTGAATTATGGACAAATCAAAAGTTATGTTGGTATATTCTATAATCTTCATGAACGCATTGCTTATATGAGTAAAAATCTTTTGATTAGTAACCATCTTACATTTATTACGAGCATATGGACTCAGGTTTCATAATGCCCTTGGTGTTGGGGTTCAGAGTGCATCACGTTTGGTGTATTAAAACTATTTAAGTTTAAGAACGTGGAATTTCTAACATTTTCATTTATATTCTCTACCCGCTCTTCCAATCAGTTATAAGTTAAGTGTTCAAAATTAAGAGTTTTTTTTAGAAAGTAGCCAGCGCTTCATTATACTAGGTATACCGTGTATTATGTATATCCTTAAAGTGTATGAAAGTTATATATCGTTTCAACACAAATACTTAAATAATATACAAAACACCAAGAATTATAACGTAGGTATACCTTTATTTTTGTTGCGTCGATAAGAAATACAAAAACATTGTACTCATGGATGTGATCATAAAAAATTAAGGGAAGTAGGTATCAGTTTATCGTTTTTTCTACGACAAAACGAACAAAATATTTTTTGTTATGGTATTAAAATATTTTAATTCACATAAAATTTACATCAACATCTCTTTTTTTTTCTTAAACGGGTTCTGAAACATTAATGAAATAAATAAGATCTGATAAGAAAAAATCTGCCATTAATACTTAATTTAATTTTTTCGCTTCATCTTACATTTTGTACCTCAGCAAAACTATGTTTTATTCAGACTTGGAACTCGTTAGCCCAGTGCATTGTGGCCGCTAAACAAACCCACATAACGGCTACATTCCCTCGATATATTATAATATTCTTAACAATAAACCAGTGTTAATAATTTTGGTAGAATAATATAAAAAATACAACTACCTATTATTATCATTTAGCGTATTTTTAATAAAAACTCGTTTTTCAAAAAGACTTCAACTTTTAAATTTGACTTCAAGGTAGGTACAACCTAATAAGTTTTTAAATTTAGTTAGAAAGCCTTTTCTTTTAAATAAAATGTCAATTCAATATTTACTTCAAAATGGGTTGCCGGTTTTGACTCAAAGAAATTACTGATATACCTACATACCTACATACACACATGTCTAGTTAAATTAAAGCTTGTAAAAACATTACTAGATGTTCAAGACGATAAAAACCTGAGCAATTAGGTAATAAACTTATATTACCCAGCTGCAATTATAAAAAAAAAATACAAAAATTTAATAATGTGCCATAAGCAATCCAAGGACATTTTTGAAAAGGTGTAAATTGATTTGAATATTTTATTGATTTAATGTCAAATTATTCTATAAAATTTAAATAACAAAATTGAATTAAATGTAAAGTTAATAGTTATTATTCATTAATAAATAATATCCATAAAATTACTTAAAGTTTTACGCTGACAACTATTAAGTAATAATTTATAATCATTATTCTTTTTTGAATTACACATCATTTAAAAATCCATCATGTGTCAGTTAAGCGATTCTCCTAAATGTATTCGCGTAAATGTGGGTCATTTAATTATATATCAATAGACGTAGAGGTTATTACAACAACCTTGTCATAGAAAACGGTAGCAATACAATAAGCTAATCATGGTGCAAGAATCGGTAGTGTATATACATTCGGTCGGGTAAAATGAAAAACTATATTATACTAATTAAATTACTTTTTTCATTTAGAATTCTTTTTAATTTCTGGCAGATATGAATCGTGTTAGTAATAAAGGAGGTTTTTGTTATTACAATTACATAATTTAAACAAATATTTTAATTAATTTTTATATCATAATAACCCATAATTATAAACTATTGTTTACACGATATGAGGTGATTAAAAAAAATCAAATATATGTTGTCTGCAATGCTATAAAACTCAGATTTCCATATGATCGTGTGTATTACAGCGAACGATAGAAAGATAAATGAATAGATGGACTATTCCGTTATGGCATTTCAATATTATCTCCGAACCTTGTCAGAACACAATAGGCTGAAAGCTTCAAGATGAAGTGAAGTCGTTAGTCTAACATTTTGTGTCCTTGATAATAATACTTACATATATATTTGGAGACAGCTGCGTAGTAAAAAAGAACATGTTTCAAAGTTTATCTAATTTCAAAATTGTTGATAATTTATTAAATGGAAACATTAGAAAACATTGTCGCCGTTTAAAAATTGAATTTCATGTTAAACATTTGATTTTTTAAATTACCTTAAATAGGTAGGTAGTATGAAAAACGTAACCGCAAGCTAATATTACACTTAATATGTTAATAATTTTAAAACTTCCTGTAAAACTGCAATTGGTAAATAGTCATCATGCTATTGGCGGTAACGCTGGATGCTTCCCCTCTTCATACTTCGGTGATTTAAATAATATCAAGAATTCCATTCTTGTTTACAAATAATCACGTCTTTACAAATACAACTCTGACAAGTTAACTTTATTCTCCACTGCTAGTAGTTAACTTTATAGGCTATTATAAAATAAAAAGTCCTCAATTGTGTTTACGCTTGACTATAATTGTGCGAATATTTGCTTAGAATCCCTTTAACTGAATTGTATCATGAATATCAAATGACATTCAACACAAATGACTTGCTATTGTGAATCATTTAGACATATAGATATATTAAGTTTAAAGGATTAAATGAAGTACAATGCCCATGATTCTTATATTTGTCTACTGTGTTTTATAATTCTAATAACTATAAAGTCACTGGCTTTTGTTTGAAAGACTATTATATTCATATGAATCCGTCCAACCACGGATACTTTCTTACTTGTAATATACGTATTAAATGTTTAAAAATAAAAAATATTTAAAGACTTGAAGAAAACGACAGTAAGGTATATAATGACAATATATATTGATGCAAAAATTAATTAATAACACAAAAGATTTACATATGTAGATGAGAATTGATTAAGTCACCGGGTTTCATTATAATTACTAACTTTTTGTGCTGTATTTCAACTTAAATAAACATAATCCAAGTTGGCCTAAATGATTTGAATCTGTTTAACATTTAATATAAAATATCTCCCGGAAGAATGTTATATGTATAAAATGTCGTTAAATACATTTTGTTTTATTGACAGGTGATATTTTATTAAAATTGATTACAGTTAAAGCGCTAAAAAGATAATAAATATTATTAAAGCGTTAATTATTGTATGTACTATACAAAATATTTTTAAAACATCTACCAATTATTGAATAACAAGTATAGCACTACCAATAAATTGTAATAAACACTCGCAATGCAATGAATAAATTGCCTACGATGTAATAAAAGCTGTTCGCATTAATAAACATGATGTGCGTTATTTTGCGCGGCTAGATTAAACGGATACTGTATGAGACCTTCGGGAGGTATAGTCGACTAAGTTAGAACAAAGAATAAGTGTATCCAGATGAGTCAAACTTATACGTATTTGAGTTTTCAATTTGATGTTCGATAATACTGCCTAAATCTTGTGAGAAATTCTAAGAAGTGTAACCCATAAACCATTGTGGTATGTTGGTTTAAGAATTTGATCTTACCATTTATACAATGAAGGTTTCGTACAAGGACAATATAGTATTCACTCCTTCCACTACCTGGCAATTTCCCAGCTATAGCCAGGGTCTGCCTTACATGTTGTGAATAG
>DVQO01001163.1:0-10968 GCA_018231785.1 Danaus gilippus
TACTTAAGGGCCAAGCAAAATTAGGAGTTCCTTTACCAGAAGGTAGAACTGCATCCGAAAAATCTTTGATAGAAAAAGTGAAAGCGGCCGGACCTCCTCCGTCCGAAATGCGGGTTCCGTCTGCAAAATTGGCGAAGGCGAAAGCTGCAGGATTATTAACGCCTTTAGAAGGTAAAACTCCTGAACAGAAGAAAAAAATTTTAAAGGGCTTGGCTATGCAAGGAATACCATTGCCCGAAGCCAAAACAGAATCTGAAAAGCAATTAATAGATAAAGTAAAAACTGAGGTTGGTTTGCCACCGGAACCGGAAACAAAATCTGCAAAAGTAAAATATAAAAAGGCTCTCGCCGCTGGGCTTATTACACCATTAGAAGGAAAAACAAAGGAACAAAAGGAAAAAATTCTGAAGGGTCAAGCAAAATTGGGACTACCAATGCCCGAAGGGCGCACTTCTTCAGAGAAATCACTTATAGCAAAAGTACGACTTACTGCCAATTTACCATCAGAAATCCATGTCCCTTCAGAGAAGTTAAGAAAAGCAAAAGCTGCAGGCCTTTTGACACCTTTAGAAGGAAAATCTCCTGAGGAAAAGGAAAAAATACTCAGGGGATTGGCAATGCAAGGAATTCCATTACCGGTGTCAAAAACAGCATCGGAGAAAAAAATTACAGATAAAATACGGACTGAAATCGGCCTTCCCCCAGAACCTAAATCAGCGAAAGAAAAACAAAAATATGTAGATGCTATTGCTGCTGGATTAATTACTCCTTTAGAAGGAAAAACTACCGACCAAAAAGAGAAGATACTTAAAGCCCAAGCAAAAATGGGTTTAACTTTACCTGAGGGCAGAACACCTTCAGAAAAATCTCTTATAGCTAGAATAAAAACAGCTGCACCTTCAGAAAAATATCCGCCATCACACGTGTTACGTGAAGCTAAAGAGGCTGGACTCTTAACACCTTTGCAAGGTAAGTCAGAGAAGCAAAAAGAAAAAATTATTAAAGGACTAGCTAAGCGTGGTTTACCTCTCCCCGAAGCAAAAACTGAGTCAGAGAGGAAACTAATTGAAAAAGTGCAAGCCGAAATAAAAGGAAGACCAGCTTTGCCACCAGAAAAATTAAAAAAATTGGACAAAAAGACCGCCAAAAACATTAAAGAAGGAAAAGGTCCCAGTGACGAATGTATTTGTGATTTATTAACACCCGAATCGGAACGCCCTCCTATAGGTATAACTGCAATTAAAATGCCTTCTAAGAAAATTACAAAATCTATGAAACTATTATCTGAAAAAATAAGAAAAGCTAAAACTGCTGGTTTGATAACTCCTCTAGAGGGCAAAACTACGAAACAAAAAGAAGAAATTCTGAAAGGTTTAGCTGAAGCCGGGTTACCATTACCGGAAGGAAAGACTCCGTCGGAAAAATTGTTAATACAAAAAGTTAAGACAGAATATGGAATACCTCCAAAAGCTAAAACTGTTTCTGAGAAACAGTTGATAGAAAAAGCAAAAGCTGAAGGGTTATTAACACCATTGAAAGGAAAAACTCCATCACAGAAAGAAAAAATTATAAAGGGTTTAGCTGAAGCGGGTTTGCCAATACCAGAAGGTTCAACGCCCTCTGAAAAATCTTTGATTCAAAGAATAAGAACAGTGGTTGGTCTTCCTCCTGAACCCACACCTTCGGAAAAATTAGGTAAAATAAGAACAAAATCCAAAAAAATTGGTGTAGGAGAAGTACGTAAAAGTGAAAGAAAAGTAGGAGTGTCAAAGTCAAAAACAGGTATTGTTGAAGAATTTGAAGATATCATTAAAACTACCACTTGTGACAGGGGTTGTGGTTGTGATAAGAAGAAAATTAGATTTAAACATAGCTATGTAAAAATACGAGTCACATCGCCAGACATTTCGTCCTTATGTCCATGCCCAGAAGAGTGCCTTCCCGGAGTGAAAGGAGGAGTTTTTACGGATAATGAAGGAATAAAAGTAACAGTTGGTAGAGTTTCAGGCATTTCGCCTTTTCCTTCTAACGAGTTTTTTAAATTTAAACCTTTGTCAACTTTATCGTTGCCATCTTTCAATTTATCCAGAGGACATAAGGAACACCAACTATCAGAAAAAAAATCCTTAAAGAGTATTTGCTCCAGTAAAAATTCAATACAATTTACCGACAGTTCACATATTTGTAGTGAATCAACTTACAATAAATACATAAAATTTCGAAACAATAAAGGCTCAATCACAATAAACACATATAGCTCAGACATTGAAATCGATGATGTATCTGAGTATATTTGTGAAGAAGAAACTACAAGACATTCTAGTTTAGAAAGTTTATACTTATTAAAGACGGAATCATCAGTGAGTCTCTCAAGCTTTTCAGATATTATAAGCATAATATCTATTTCTACTTCTTCCTTAGACAACTCCTTGTATTCTGAATATTATGAAAGAGATAATGAATATAATTCCGAATTAGAAGAAGCTTTTGAAAATAAGAACTTTGACGTCAGGTTTGTATTTTGTTTAATAGAAATTAAAAATAGACTGTATTTTATAGGACAGAATTAACATTTATTCTTATCCGTAGCGTGACAAGTTTGGACGAATCGTTGTGGACAAACGATTTTACATTCTCTCAGACTACAGGTTCAGAACCAAAAATCGATCTGAGCTTAACAACATTACAAATAACAAATCTAAAAACGAGGCTTTTCGATTTGCTTGAGAGTAATGAGTTGGATCAAAAAGATTCTATGATGGATGAGCTAGATGAACGTGATATAAGATTTCTATTGCGGAAGGTTATATCAAACAGGTCTTTACATGACTCCTCCTCACTAATTATTCTCATTCCGACTACATCTGATGAGTACTGGTCAGAAGACTTATCAGAAAATTGTATAAATTCTGCAATATGCATTCCACTTAGTGACAAACCTTGTAACAAGAACCCAAGCAACTACAAATCGAACAACTGTGAATGTAAGTATAAAGCAGTGGTTTTATAAAAGTCTAGTAAAGACATGTATAAAAAGATTACAGTACTATTAAGTTTTGTACTAATTTGTAAGATTTATTGTGTTTAAGATAATACAAAACCCCGTCAAGGTCTAAAGATTGTTAAAAAAAATAAAGACGTCATTCAAAGGGATATTAAACTTACATTTAAAAAGCAGCAAAAATCTAAACAAATGCAAAATAGTAAAAGAAAAAATAGCGTTCCTAAAAAAACAACTCAAGACCAGCTATCTCAGTTTTCAAGTGTTTCCATTAAGATTAAGAGTGACACTGGAAGAGTTTTTAGTGCTGACACAACGCAAGACAGGCCATGCTGTTGCCAAACACCAAAAGACCAGCAATTGAAGAATGCCACGGGACAAATAGATCACACTGTTGAAAATGTTGTATCAGAGTTAGTAACACCTATGATGCGTAGGGAAGCTGTCGCACAAGGTAAGCCTCTATTGTCAATACTTAATCAAGTATTGAACCGTTAATCTACATAAGGACCAAAATGAACACCATATCTATTACTTATTAGCAGCTAAAATTTAGTTTAGTTATACATTTTGGACATCTTTATCTTTTGTACAGGCTTAAGCGATGATTACATTCCTGGAATCAAATGGCCAAAGAAAGTATTGCCACGCAAATCTTTTCCTAATGTATTGAACACCTCGTCCAACTTTTGTCAACAAACTTCAGTAAGCCTGTGTAAAATTCCCCCATGTAGAGGGCAAATTGGACCGTACCATCCCTCGCCACCGCATTCCCCCCCTCGATCCCCCCCTCGTATAATGTGTCCCATACCAACCAATAAAGTAAATAAGTCGTGCGATTGTACTGAAAAATTAGAAATGATTTTCAAACAAGTTGCGAAACATATGATTTCAACTAGTTGTGGGAGCTCAGGAGAATTTAGTGGAAATCTGAAATCCAATCTGAGTAAGTCCTAATTATTAATTATTAGTAATAGTAATATCTTTATTATTTCCGTTTATTAACAACAGTTTCTCATGACCCGTCTCCATGTTTTAATATGTAATAATTATTGTATTTTTATATACATAAAAATGACGGTAGATATACCATTTTACAACTACTATTGTTGTTAGGCCTGCGTTAGAATGAGACTTTCGTAAACAAATTAATTTGAAAGATAGATTATCTTCAATGCATAAACGATAACTTAAACGTAACGGATCCTTTAGTGGTGTTTTTCTTTATCTTATTTTGAATTGAACTGATTGAAAAAAAATTGTTACATATTTTCAGTTTATTAAAGTATTTAGTGTAATAATTGGGACGTTCAGTGGTTATGTTCATAGAGCTGTATGAGATATATTACAATTAGCTTGAGCTATGTTAAAAACTTAAAAAAAATTGTTTATATATATATATATATCTTTTGTCATTGTAATGTTAATTTTTCCTTCGGTCTCCTTAGTATCGTGAAAAGTTAAATTTATACTGGCGTTTCCAACCTCATTATATTTGATTTTATTTTTATAGAATATTTGCAGTAGACCAATTATACGACAGCTTTTTTAATATTAAAATCACTATACAGAGCTGCTACTAATCTTATTTATTATGTAGTTTGCCAATATCTTCTACCCTCTCTGGATAATGACTGTCTTCTTAACTTTATGTTGTACACCCATGTATATATACTACTGTTATGTTATGCACACTAAATACGGCATTTTAATAAAAAAAATAAAAATAATTCAAATTGTCATAGTATACTAATCCAAAAAAAAATCGTCAAGAATTGGTAAAATATGGCATTCCAGAAAAAAAATGTGAATAATGTATAAATAAATTCGTACATTTTACATAAATTCAATTTGAGAGTGTATATTAATATTATAAAGCTCTTGTTTAGACATCAATATTTATATTTTTATTATGGTTTTCAGAAAAAGTAACAACATCGATACCAAAAGCTTTAGAAAAGTCGTGTAGCACTTGCGAACCAATGAAATATGAAGGAACCGTCAACTGCTGTTGCAGTGGAAAGGAAAAGAAAATCAAACTTCCAGAGTTGTGTCCCTGCGAGAAATACCGACCGAGGACTGACGAATTCAACCCATTCGACACCGACACAGCATTTCAACAAAATGACAAGAAGCAAAAGAAGAAATCTATGAAAGGCAAGAAAAATTTTATTTGCGAATGTCCAGAGGAGCCAGAACCAGAACCCATATTCGTTCCATACATCGATGAGAGGATACTAAAGAAAATGAAATCAGATTTAACGCAGACCACATCTGGCTTCACATTCAACATAAATCGCAAGAACATGGAAACAGAAATGAGTTTCGAGGACGCTCTTAAATTCTTTGAGGAACATCCCGAGTTTAATCCACCGCAGAGATACAATGAAGAATTATGTGCATGCCGAAATAAATTATTAGGAATAAATAGACCTGGGTCCGCCCCATGTATATGTCCGGAGGAGATTCCACCGTATGTTGAACCAGAAGAAGAGCCTTTTAAGGGATTCAAATTTCAGATAGGTGCCAAAGGATCAGGATCAAAAGGCCTCAGCGGCATTTTATGCTTTGACGTCATCGAGAACTAAATTATTTTACATAAGTAGTTCAGACCTCTGTACTTTGTCCAAAAATACGTGATATCATGGTAACTTTGTTTACGTAAATTATATTTTATATCTTTGTCTGTTGTTTTTGTATATAAAGGTATTTTGTTAAAAAGAAAATTTATTTATATTTTTGATAGTGTTTTTAGGAAATAATCAATATATATTTATTTTTTATCTATGGTTTTTATTTTATTTCAAAAATAGAGAACGGAAACATGAATATAAAAAATAAAATAGGTTTAAAAAGAAGATATTTTTCGGTTCTCAAGATCCTTAGATACATAAAATAAGTTCTTTTATAACATAAGTACCTCCTTGCGAGGAAGCAATATCCGGCGTGGGTACAACTCGCTATATAAATGACATTTGGTTTCAAGGAAGTGCAAACTCGCCGTACCTGGAACTTCATAGTCTAACTTTGTGTCCTTTAAAAGAAACTGTAAAGAGATAGGGGAGAAGCTAAAGATCTATTTAATTTCAAAAGTACATATTAGACAAATTAAAAAAAAAAAAACAGTTGAAAGCTATGTAATATAAGGCGATTATTTAAAAGGTCTTATAATTATGGCAGTAAATAAATAAACTCAAGTCACAAGGCTATTATGAGAAAGGTTAAGAAATGTATTGAAATAGTTTATGTCCTATTTTTCCTTCCACATACGATTTGAATATTTCCAAGTCAAGAGTGAAAAGTCTGTTACCTAAATTGTGCGTCTACCAACTCAGGAAAAATTTCCATCCACCAATAGTCAAAATGGTAGTCAAGCATTTTCTGGACGCTATTAAATATATATATTAAAAACATAATCATATCTCTTCTATAGGTTGATAATAATCTGACGTAATGATTTTTTGATGTTTATAAAAAATATATAATAATAAATACCAATAATATTCCATATGTACAGGACCTCCAGAGGCTTCTAATAAAACAAAAAATATAGCCTGCCACTGAAAAAGCTTAGTGACTTAGCCTGTTTAAAAATAATAGTAATAATCAGTTTAAATTAAATTAATTTTCTCAAACTTTACTGAAGGCCTTAGATATCGACTTGAAATTTATAATGAAAAAAAAAAACTATACACTTTGAAGTTCCAATGAGTAACAGTTATCAAAGAACACATTTGGAATTACACATACTTGCTTCTAAAAAAATAACACAAAAAGGTTTTTAAATCTGTAATTTAATTTACGATCTCAAAGTAAAAAAAAAACATTTTTTTTGAAAGCAGGAGTTGTAAAATACAAACAAAAAATATATCCATTTTTTTATTACAATCGCAAACAAATCAAAAGTTATTTTAGCAATCTATAGTAATAAATATAAAAACACAAAAATATTTTTCATTCTTAACGCAAAATGTGCCTCACAAACTTTGCTTTAGGCGTATTCCTTCTAAATTTATTATTGTAAAAAACACAACTATTTGAAATATGCTTTTAATTGATTAAAATAAAGCAATATAAATATAGTATGACATCAATTATTATACAATTTTTGTGCTAGCAACATTTTTTAAACCAAAATCAGTAACTTCAATATCTTGAAAACTTTGCATTTTGTAATTACCAAGAAAAATTTTCTTTGATTTTGTCTTGTACGTAAGGGTTATTAACAGAAATATTCTTCATCCCCTCTCAGGCGAATATGATTAAAGGTTATTTAGCCCGTCTACGTTACAACTGTTGCCCAATGCGGTTCAAAGCTGGGGCGCTACTGTAACTCCTTAACAACAAAGTGTTTAAAAAAATTACGGAGATTTTTTGTTAAAACTAAAAGTAGATTGTATTGATATTATGATTCCTAGTATCTTGTTATATTAATGTTCATGGTGCAATCGTGGATCACAGCTGAAAATAGTGAAAATAACTATGTCACATTCTAATTTGACTTTAACAAAATTGATTAGTCAAAAAGGAAAACTTTTTTATTCCAAGATCTAATTTTGCAGCTCTTTTTATTTCGCATGATTTCAGTGCCTAAGGAAAATAACACCGATAGCTTAAAGCTGCGATTAAACGGATTACCGCCTAGTGAATTTTGCTCAGGACAGCTAGCTTTTCTGTACAGTTATGAAACTTGATACACCAATTTCATTATAATATAATCGGGATAATTAAACATGAAAATGACTTCAAACCAATTTATTATACGGGGTCAAAACAGGCTTACTATACGAGGTCAAAAAATATCTTGAGTCCCACATTATTCACCAATTACTTCACTTCTTTAAGGCAAGATGCAGTTAGGAATTGTTTCTATTATATTTTCGATATTTCGTTTAACTCTCAGAGGTGGCTTTTTAAAAAGAAATACTAGTTTGAATAGTATATACAGCAAACTGACAAAGATGAATCGAATATACGGAATTCGTAGACATCAAATAGTGAACTAAAATCTTAGTGCTGGAGGCAGTGATCGAGTCTACCCTGCTTAAAACTTTAAGACACCTTACATATAAAAAAGTGCATACGGTCTATACTGCGCGTCAGATGTCAGGATCTTATGCCGAATACAAAATTCCTACGACGTCTAATTAGTTAAAATGAAGTATAGGTCTTTAACTCTAAATGAATAAATACTTAAACAGTGCTAGAACGTTATACGTATAGATGACAGATTTCCAAAGGGTTTTTTTTTACTCTGAGCTTTCAAAAAAAAAACTTATACTCTAAGCTTTGAAAAGCGCAAAGAAGTCTTTTCTGTGCTATAAAGCCGTATTAAAACTTAATGGTGTTATAATCAATATTTCAACTGAAACTTTGGAAAAGCATAATTGCCTCAAACTGAAATGGCATTCTGGTACACACTTATGTGGATTTACACGAAAAAAGCGTCGTGTTAAGGATGGAAAATATTGTACAGAAAAACTCGTGGTTTGAAGACTTGACTAATTCCCTTTTATATTGACAAGTAGAATTCATCTAACCAATTGCGTTGAGGGCCTTGCGAAGTCATATTATTAGAAGATCGTCTTTGCAAGTTACATCTGTGGTCATTTCAATGACTAAATTAAAGTTATCGCAGTCCCAGTCACCGGACGTAGTATCAAGGACATAATAATGATGATGGTGATAATGATTATAATTATTTTACTTTATTTAAATTTTTCATTCGTCAATACATACATACTAGTTTTTCTGTAACATTTACTAGTTTAACTTTGCAAACATTTAACATACATAAACTGTCCTATTGTACCTGTTGCTCCAGTATCACAACTAGATAAAGAACAATTTTATACACAAAGGTTTTATAAATACCAAATATATTATTATGAATTACTATATTTAAAATCTATAAGTCCAAACGTACTACACAAAAAAACTCTTTCTTTTTATAATAACTAACCTAAAAGTAGTATTGAGTTAAAGAAATCTCTAAAAGGTTCACAGTTTCAAAAAAATGAAAGATATTAGGTAGAATAAGTATGAGATCCATTTTTTAAATTAATATTACGAACATTATAATGTTATTTTTTGATTTTATTTATTTGTGTAACTTGAGTTACACTGCCATAGATTTTGATTATTAACATAATATTTTAATCTTAGAATGGCAAGAACGAAACTGATACTTATATTGTATTTAGACATTGCTGAAAACTAGGAAATAAATTTTTAATATTCAATACAAGCATGATATATCTTGTCAATTTTGGTATCGACGTGTATCGTTTGAATTATTTAATATTTTATTATCTGTTGACATTAAAAATTTAATATCTGTGCTACAGTTATATTTATAATTATGTATTTTTATTATTTTCAATTTTGTCAAGTGTAGCGGCAAAAAAAATCATAATACATATTACCATGTGATGGAGTTGTAGGACTTTTACCCTGATCGATGTGTGGGGATTGATTCTCAAAGGCTATTCCGCAAATTTTATGAAGTCAATTAAGTCATGTAAAGATTCAATCGCTATTCGTTTTCCGACAGTAGGTTAAGCGCGGCTCTAGTCGGTGGTCAGAAAAGAGTGCGCCCTACTTCCATTTAGAAAGGCATAATAACTACGCATTTTTAGACAGAAGTTTGTGAGAATAGCACCAAAAATGAGTGAAGAACGGGTGAAAATGCGTAAACAGTTGGGGTTGTTGGAAGGGGTCGCAATTATACTTGGCATTATATTCGGCAGTGGTATTTTTATCTCCCCCAAAGAAGTTTTAGAAAAAACTGGGTCGGTTTGGGGAGCTCTATCAGTTTGGGCGGTATGCGGAGTTTTGGCGACTCTTGGTGCCATGTCATATGCAGAATTAGGTAAATATATTTATTTAAATGACAAACAACTTTTTTTTAATTAATTTTTTTGGGTCTATTTTAAATGTCATCAAAAGTCCTGAAACCTAAAACATATTAAAAATAATTTGCCCTTCATGATATAATTATTATAACTTGTCTTTTTTTAACTCATTACTCATTACAAGATAAGCATTATATTATTTTTTTCATCATATATTTTCAATGATTTTATTCTTTAATTTATTTCAGTATAGAAGCCAATATTAATTTTTGCCATTGTGCTTATATATTTTTTTAATTTTTATATATAAAATGCAAGTAGTTAAATTCTTAAAATTTTATTAGTAATTATTCTAGTTACACAATAGCACAAATACATACCACAAACTACATTTTGGTAGCATGATAAGTGGTAACAAATTTACATATTGAAATAATCATTAAATTAATTCATTTATAAACAGGTATTTTCTTTCACGACCCCATTGTAGTCTTTATAAGTCAATAAAATTAATTAGTAAATTAATTTTGATATTTACTTTTTCAATATATGGTACAATACATATAATAGATATTGGCATACAATATTTGTATTTAAAACCAGCCTTTGGACAGATTTTACTCCAAGCCTTTGGCCGTCTTCCCCTTTGTTGCTATCAGTGTATTTTATCTTCCATATAGAATAATATGACCAGTCCATTCCCAATTTGCTTTTGTTGCCTTTATGTGCCATACATTAACTTCGTTCAAGTTGCAATTCTATAAGAATATGGTTAAATAGAATCTTACATAATTTTCATAAAAATGTAAATAAATTTATGAAATTATTCATACTTTCTAAGAAATTTTGTCATTTTTTTAGTAACCAATGATTTAAGTTATCTATGGTGAATTTTCCATTGATTATGAATCACTTCTTAACTTTCCATATATGTTTTGAATATAAACAAAAATATTTTGTTTCAAATAGTATCTATATTAAACTAAAAGTCAGTGGTGGCCTAGCGGTTAAAGGGCCCGCCTCTCATGCTTGAGGGTGCGGGTTCGATCTTGGCCCGAGCAAGTACCAATGTGATTTTTCCAAGTCATATGTACTTTCTAAAAGTATTTAGAC
>DVQO01001164.1:0-10967 GCA_018231785.1 Danaus gilippus
CACTCGTTTGAGAGAAGTTCAGTGACATACACACGCACAGAAGAAATATATTAAATGTTTAACAAATTAGTTTTTCTATGACTAAAGATCATTATGAAATAATGAGCAAATATTTGAGTACTACATTATATATGTATAAATCCAGCTTTGTATATGGCGTTAAGATTATTGCTTGTTTTGCTTTAATGTTAGTTTCTAGACAGTGAAGGATATTAATGTGCGGTGTGGTTGAATGCCATATTAGTTGACAAAGTCTTTGCTTAGAGAACTCGCTATGACGTTAGAATGCTCAGTTGCTATTAATGAACACTGCTTTGATGTGTTTTATTTGATAAGAATATAGAACCAATTGAACGTACTTTGTAAAAAAAATTGAGAAAAATGCAAACACCAATTTTTATTTAAATCGAAATAATTAATTTTGTTTTAGAAAAAAGTGAAAACTTCTTTGCTTTATTTAGTCTACATTATATGTTGATTATTATTATTCTTTTCCAATATCAGACACAAATTTCTAGAGAAAATATCTAGTTATATAATGAAAAAGGTCTTATTATATATTTTAATATTCAAAGAAATAAACCAATTCTGGAAAAGTTAGTTTCACTTTGAGTAAATATCTATACTGAATATTTAATTTATAAAATTAATGTAATTGGTATAATTATAAAAGCTTTACTTAAATATTTGAATTGGAAGAAAGGCATAAATTTCTCTTAAATGGTTAGGAAAATGTTATTAAAACATGGTTAAGCGTCATATGAGGTAAATCCATATAATTTGTATAAAAACAGAAAGTGTAATTGAAATAAAATAAATAGCAGTCTAGGGTATTAAAAGAATGAGATAGGTGAAGCAAATAGACCCATGTCATGTCGAATCGTGCCCACTGAAACCATTTGACGGACAGATTTTAGGATAGAGATTATTTTTGTTTGTATGGAACAGATAATATTTATCACCTGGTTCATTATATCTGAAAGTTTTATATGAAGATATAAAAAACCTTCTAATATGAAGGCTTGTATGGTGATATAGAATTCTTCAGATGATTCAGGTGATGTATTATTTTAGATGATTGTTTCAATATCTCTTAAATTTTCATGTCTTTATTCTAAAATATGATTAATTGCCTTTTTGCGTAATAATAGTCGTGAATATGTTTTTTTCAGTTCTTTTAAATAACCTTCACTAAAAGGCAATGCTGATTTTTATACAAATTCTCAGGATTATAATTATAAAATACGAGAAATAATAATTATATCTACGCAAAGAAAATTATCCTAAACTAACTTCCGTATAAGCTGAAAAGTAGAAAAGCAATTTTTCTATAAATTAATAAAATTATTAATTACTCAATGTGTTTATTTTATATGAGCTAGACAATATTAAGAGATATCTTCAGAAAAGCCTCTGAGGGAAGTCTCCTTAATTAGGTTAATGTAATTCTGTTTTTCTCTTTGATGAGGCGCTATTATGAACGTTGTTTATAGATGTCAATATACCAAACTTTTTTGGAGGCCGTTAGGAAGTTTCATTCGTTAAGTAACTTATCTAAAACTAGCAATAATTATACGTATGTCAAAACTGTAACTGTAATATATGTATGTCAAAACTGGATTTGCTGTCTTCAAAATTAGTTAAATTCAAAATCAAATCAAATCAATCAAATTAAGTTCAAAATCAAGTAAAGTAAGATATTAATTTCAAGTACATTATAAGTGCTGTAAAAATTGCAGTTATTTTGTGTCAACTGCATGTACGAAGTTAAGTTTTAGTTAGGTAATTTTTATATACATTACATATATTTCAGAGGTGGTAGAGCCTAGCTGTAGTCAAGTAACTACAGCAGTAACATAGGCTGGTTCGACCGGGAAAATACCACCCTTTCACAGAAGATCGGCGTGAAGTAACTTTTAATGGTTGCGTATAGTGAGAGAGCCGTTTGCTTTTTCCCTCTTCCCACCCTTTCCTGCTATTTTCCTTTTCCCATCCCTCCCTTTTCCACCACAATCAAGGTTGGCAACGCAAAATATCCATGGGTGATGGCCACTACTGCCCATCAAGTAGGCCGTCTGCTCATTTGCCACCTTTGACATAAAAAAAACATATAATATAAAGAAATCTTGTAGCTGTCTTGGAACATTTGACTAACCGCGAATGTTACCCTAACGCATTTAGTTAGCATTTATATTTTATTCACTGATAATGTTATTACTAAATGACGATATTCTAAAACTCTTAATTGTAAATGTACTGTGAATGACAAATTATTTCTGTCAGGTGTTGATATATATCATATGATCGGAATAAATGTAACAAAAGAATTGATTAAGACATATTAATTCCTATACCGTTAATAACAGATACTCATAATAAAAGAAATGGAATATGGGAAGATTAACTTATAATACTAACATTTTGTTTCTTAGCGTGTTGAATTAAGAATCAATTTTAGACATGATGATTTCAGTACGTAAAATATCATCAAAAAATGTAGGTGTAGAACTCAGATATGTAAGTAAAATATGCTTTAAGCTCACAGAAAGTGATTAAGGTAAAATAAAGAAAACGTTTTGTTTGAAATGGTTTAATACATATATGATATTTGAATTTGTGAATTTCTGGTAATATTGTGTTTTTAAACACTTACTATTATTATTAATGATATTACATTTAATAACAATTATATTATTTCAAATGTTATATCATTAACGTGAGGTTATTTATATTATATTGAAGTAAATAATTAATCAAGCGACAGGACAACAGGAATAACGGTTTCTTTTGCTAATTCGCTTTCGCTAGTAATATATATTTTTTTGAATAAATACGTCTATTTCAGCTAAATAAGGTAATTTGGTAAAGCAAGACAAATGGTCCGTCAAATGAATCACCTCCAGCCTCTGACTGATTGTTGGCTTACACAAAATACATTATGCGAAAATGTGATAAAATGAGAAATGATTTATTCCGTACAAACCATTCTTTTGAATGATATAAAGAACCTTTTCTATTGTTTTATTTTGTGCAACATGTTGTGTATGTAATGACATTAGCAAAATTTTGGTTATAAATATTAATTGTATTTACTGAATAAACAACTCAGAACGATTATTTACTGTGTTGTGTTTTAAAAACTCTACGCTAGGTGTCACTTATGGCATTTTTTTTATAAAATCTGTTTTTTCCTTTCTTCTTTTATGTATTAATTTTATAGTATGCGTATATTTCTTTGTTCTCAATTATGAGAGACGAAACCTCTTAGCATGCAATGGGTTTACCTTGCGGGTGCCGGGTCCATCGCGTTGCAGGGAGAGGAGCTTCAACAGTGCCTGGCACTTGCGACCCAGGTGGGGTTTCATCAAACGCACATCTCTCTCTACCTAACCAAATTTGAAAAGAACCTACTAGTCCTGCCTTCGACGTACGTTCCAAGTATAGTAGTAGTTTTTATATTGTTTCTTTATTATTTACTTTTTATATTGTTTCTTTATTATTGTTGTACCTTAAATATCTTGTATACTTGTACCTAATTCGTGATACGGAAGAGCGGAGTTTCCTGGCACAGGCTTTTCATATGCTTAAAAGGAGACTCCAATAACTCTGTATTTAAGTCCAAACTTGTTAAAGAAAAAGAATTTTTATTTATTATTAGTATAGTTTTATCAAAAAGTGTAGGAATAAAAGGAAATACAATGTTAAGAAATGTTTTAAATTTTTTTATAGCTTTATTTGAACTATTTATGGTATTGGTAAAAAATTACTATTGAATTAATAAGTTTTTACATTGATACATTTATCGTATAGATTTTCTCAAAATTTATTCTTTATTATTAAAAAAAAGCTACTTGACGAGGTTGCTATTAAAAAAAACGTTTCAAACTGAACTTGAAATGTTTAAAGCCATATATTTAAAACTATATGTACTAAATACATTTGTAATGTAAATGTTTCTGAATAGTAATTTTAAATGGAAAACGTTTTGGTTAGCATATGAAATGAAACCCGTGCATTAGTTTAAGCTTCAGCTTAGTGTTTATGGATTCTACGGTGTGTTTTTTTAAATAAGAAGTTTATTTAATACATAAATAAATATATTAAGGAAAAAAGAGAATAATATAGATTTTTTTCAGCGTGTATCACATTGGAATTTTAACATTTAAGGTATAATCACTAAGAACCTTCGTAAGAAAAGAATTTCACTCGATCAAAGAAGGTGAAATTTACTACGTCATAATTAGGAATTTTGTTCATATACCCACAAAGTACTTGGAATTTCCGTCTTTACAGAACCATCGGAGATTCGCCAAGATATTTCTCGTTCCATGAAAAGTGTTCCATTAATAACTCCACAAATGTATAAGTCATTACAAAGTGTGGAAAATACCTAATAATGATTTTATCTACTTGTAAAATTAAAATTAACATTAAAAACTATTCCAAATATTTTTCATTTCTTTTCAACTTATTTGCGAATTGCAGAAAAAACATGCGATGTTTTTGAAAATGTAGTCGCTACAAGTATTATAATTAATTAATTATTATAACTACATAAGTAAAAGATGTTAATTTAAGAAAAGGTAACTAGCTATTGTTTGTATAATATGGAGTTGTCCACCCTTTAAAATAATATTTGTATATTATAATTTATAAGTAAAGGTATAATAATAGATAAAGAACTTTATATAATCCATCATTCTTAAAATATCAAGAAAAATTTAATCAACTTTAGATTGGAAGGGCTTGTTTGCTCTTTGTCTTTCCTTGAAAAACACTCTAAAATTATCAGTTTTTCTGTAAATCACTCTGATTCGTCGAAAAAAAAAAGTAATTTAATTACAAAGATTTCGTCTTAAAATTTAAAAAAACTGATAAGTTCGCTTCCATTTATTGTTTTATTGTTTTAGTTATATTTATCAAAACCCGTAATTTATATAACTGACATAACACAGAATAACAGTATACTTAAGAATAAATAGACATAAAACCTTATCACCCAGTTCGGAAATAAAGTTGGAGAATTTGTAAATTAGTTTAAGTAACATTTTGTTCTAGTTTCCAATGAAAACATACTTCAAATGCTTTGCGTCACTGCGTTGATTAAAAGCGACATTTAAGTAAATCGTATTTGAATGAAAATGTGTTCAACACTAACAAAAAATTTAAAAGTATTTTTAGTTCCACTTTAGTGGAGTGAATTATTTGTGTAAATCTTCAAATACTTTGTTATCAAAGTAAGCAATTTAAATTTTAAAATAAAGTATATATAGTAAACGTTGAAGCGGAGAGGTCCGATTGAATAAGACTTAATCATAGCTTTATATAATTTCTATGGTACAGAATAAAAGTGCCGAATATAATTTCGTAAGTAAAGTTTAATAAATCTGTTTACATTAAACAATAAAATATGAGATTATGAAAAAAATACATCACTTAGGATGTCACATAAGTATTGAGTCACTTAAGAAAGCCGTCTGCATTTTGAGTGTGAACGATATGGCATTAATATTGTATGCGGTGTCGGTATCTACGGATATATTTCTTAAATTAAAATTTACTCAACATAGAAGTGATTTACATAGTCGTGATCTTATGAAATACTCATGTTGAAAGAAAAATTTTATACAGGAAATATTCAACATTAAATAAAAAAACAGATAAAAAAATGTGCTTGGAAAGGAATAAGCTAATTTATATCATACACTTTCATTTGTTATGTATCGATACAAATAAACTATGGAAAACTATAGTAATCTTGGCAAAAATGTAATTTAAGGCAAATATAGTTAATATTTTGCTTAAATAGTTCAATGATTTTTCTTTGTTTTCCGATAAAATTAAAAAGAAAGAGCTATTTCGTTTATTTTTATTGTTAAAATATACTACTTCTCATGTCTATTTTATCGGTACTATGGCATATATTGACTTTACTCCGTATCCAGGTAACTTGACCTCTTATATAACGAGAACATTTCCTGGCTGTCAGCTTAAATGTAGTTTTCCAACAATATTGAGATTTATTTTCTTGGGTTATATACATTTAAATATCAAAGAATATTTGATTATTTATTCTGTTTTCAACCCTTATAGGATTAAAGCTTAGGTAAACACGAATATTTGTGCATTTTCTGTTGTGAAAGCAAATAAAGTGTGGCAACTTTATAACATGTATTCGAACTTAATTGCACATCAATATTTTAAATTATTTGAGAGCGGACGAAGTCATTGACTCACAAGCAACAGGATAAAAAAAAAACAATTTATATTCACGAAAATATTTTTCATTCAAAAACAAGAATAATGTGAAGAGTGTTCATTTTGACGAGGAAGGAAATTATAATATAATTTGCTTTTATCGGAATAACGATTTAAAAAATATTAAAGTTTTAAAATGAAAACATTCACGGTTTATTAATATACGAACATATTCAACTTAAATAAGTTTTCTAGCATGTTTAAGGTAATATTAACTTTTATAATAACCGTTTACTGAGTACAAGTTTCTTCCTTCTAAGGTAAAACCGTTACATTTATCTTTTTATCTTCATTTCATATTAAATCTTGTCCTTATTAAAGGTTAATCTAGAATCCTTGCGAGTATTTGATATTGTTTTAATAATATTATTGGTATCTTTAGTAATATTTTAAAACAAACTGATTTTAAAATTTCTGTGTCTGAAGCACTAAAGGGGAAATCAGCAACAAAGTATTTCAGGTTTTATTTTGCTTATATTGTATTTTTTCATACATCACAGTACTTTAAGATGATAAAAATAGTGACTTCATAGTGATATGATGTTCTATTATTATTTATTAATAAGCATGAATACCGCAAAAAACCGTATTTGTTTAGGTATACAAAGAAATTTAACTTTATTAGTTCTGAAATGATGTTAAATTTATTTCATTTTTTTTTTGATTTTAAGGAACCCTAAATACAAACTTTCTTTTGGATGTTAATTCTCAAGAATGTTCTTTTGAAAGCATTCTCTAAAGATATTTTTTTTTGGAAACTTCGGCGAAAACATATTTTTTATTTCCAGTTCTTTTTATGTTCATTTGTTTTCATTCAGTAAAATTATGTTCTTTAAAAGCATTGTTGCCTACTATTTTCTCATACGATTTCTTAAAAAATATTATCCTTATATGTTAAAAAATAATTGCTGTTATAGTGTCATGACTTGTCATTAAATGTCAAAGTGAATAAATATTTTTTCTAATGAAATTATTATTATTTAAAACATTTCCTTGAGAGTTACAAAGTATCACTTCGAGTATTAAGTTGGTTAACAACATTCTTAACAACTTTGAAATGCCGTGTCAATTTCCATTTTCGACACCATCCACGATAAGCTCTTTGAAAAGTAAAATAAAGCCCGCGTGATAAAATGTTATATGTATTTTTCATGAATAAAAGTAAATTTTTGTCAGCTGAAATATTAGTCAATGAGAATTTTTACTACTTACACGATTTTATAACTTTACTTAGAGTCTATCGAAAGTTATTTCTATTGAAATAAAATCTTTTAGACTAAAAGAATATTTTTATACATGACCTCATAATATCGATTTGAAGTATGGTTATGTATAATTATGTTATTCTATTTATATTCATAAAAACATTTAAATGCTATTCAGTAATATTTTTGACACAAATTCCAATCTGCAGTCAATAGCAGTCGATATAGAAAATATTAGAATTAAAAAAATAACCTTTTATACACCTTTATAATAGTTTTCAATGTAATTTATTTTATTTCATAGAATTGCTAAGTTTAGTGTAAGCATAATCGAATAATATAAATAAATATATATAATGCCAAGAACAGTTATACTCAGTTTATCGTACGAAGTGACCATTATCTCAAATATCTGTAAAAACCATTCGCAATAAAGCAAAAGATTATACCATCATTAGGCTTCTCTGTAGTGTGTAATTCAAATAAACAACACAACTCTTGTCATTAGCAAGTATTTTTTTCTGTTAGTAGTCATTTATTTTTAAACGTTAAAAAGAATAATAAAAAAATGAGACCTCTTTCATAATATAAAATAAAAAAATATGCTGGTTTCATAATTCTTTATTTGAAATTTTTTATTTAACCTTATATAAAATTTTCAGATTTTGTAATAACAAACGAAGAGAGTTTTAAAGCATCGTCGCAAAATGTCAACGCATTTATGTTTCTTTTTGGGATGGTTTTCAGCAAAAGATTTAAAATATTGTTTTATAAATTTATAAATATATATTCTTTATATAGAGAAAAGAGAATTTCTCTTAGAATTTTCATTAATAACAGCGTTAAAAATTTTACTCGAAGTGAACTGCAACGCTTATCTCGACTTTCTTTGCATTTGAGACAGTTTAAATTTAGATTTCTTTATTTGAGAACAGTGTTCGTTTGTACATACATATATGAAACTTTAATGTTATGACAATAAGTAAGAATATATTATAAGCAAAGTTATGGTAAATTATAAGAACCTTTGTATTTATATAAAACCGAAGCTTTATTTTTAAAACACATGTGTCTTTATATAAAAATGAAATTTTTATGAGGGATAGTGGTTAGTTAATATTAACAGAAAAGTACTTTATAAGGACAAGAAAAAAGTATATATTATAGCACCGACAGAACCAATTAATCCAAAACTTTACGACCGCTGATAGTTCCGAAATAATTATTACAAGATTCTTTTCTTAAGCACTTTACAAAAATGATCAACTTGAAAAATATATAGAAAATAAAGAGAATCTTTTTAAAACTTAAAGAACACTTAGTTTTAGTGTATAAGTTAAGGTATAATCTTAATTGTTGCGAGAAGAGCTAGTGAACATTAGAAGGATTTCTCCTACGCTACAAGATTTTCTAGTAAAACGCAAACATTGTTGAAAATAAGATGGCTGTTAACGAGTTCTCGGAAATGTATTTCGAGAAACGGAGTCGACTAATGACTGTAAAAAGTGTCTGGTAATTATGAACTGAAGAGGAGTGAACTGAGACTGTTACAAGGATAAATAAAATACTATTTCACTCACATTACAAAAGAGCATTATAAAGACACATATGTAGGTAACGTGTATGTGTGTGTATGTATGTTATTATAAGGTAGGCTCAATGGTACACAGTATTTATGAGCGACGAAAATCCTCCGTACCACGTGAGAGTAGTAATATATACTCTGAGAATATTAAGATGTTATACGTATAAATAAGAAAGTGACTTCTTCAAAAGAAGTTCTAACATATTAAAGGTTGAATTTAAAATTATAATCTACATATTTAGACATGTGTTGGTTTTTTCTGGTTCTTTAAAATCATCTTGATTAACGTACAATGCATAGTTATATATCTTACATACAAAAGATAAGTACTTAGTTTATTATTGTATATTATAGTACTTAGTTTATTAAAGTTAGTTTATTAAAGGAAAAGTAAGGAACAACAATTCCTATAACAATTTAGACTACTACTTTGAATTTCTTTTATACAATAGGATTTTATAAAACAATGCACTAAGTAAATGCATATAAAAATATAAATTAATTTATTATGGGTAATATTTACAGTGTTACAAACGATATAATATTATATTATATTACTCGACTCGACCTGTCCCGGCCCAGTGGGGATTATTGTTTAAAACACCGCCGGGGTTTTAATCTCGGCAGCCTTATTTGTTTACATTTATTTTAAGGATAATTTCCCATTGAAGGAGGTAATAATTTATATTTTGAAGATTTATATTCTATACGCTCCCTTTAGACAAAGACTTTGAAATACTAATATTTTATGTTCTTATAATCTTAATGTTGATTGATGCTTGGCAAAGGGTGAAATTATAATATTGAATTAAAAATATAACAAAATATGCATCAAATAAGACTTTATTAAGATAACATTCCTTTTAAAAATACTTTAAAGTTTATATGGATATTATTATACAGATACTAAAATGATAAAGAAAAACAGTTTATATCTGAATAAAATATATGTTATTATTTTTATTAAAAAAAAAACATTTTTTATATATAAAACAGAATTTTAAGATATAAATAAAAGTGGCTAATAGATTGACTGATAATTCCAATTCCAAGGTTAGACATCTGTATCTCCAACGTTCTCCACTAAATCACCGTCGAGCTTGTAACAGCTTTAATTTAGATTTAAATCGATATAGCAACTTTATTTAGCTACATTACACGGCCTTAACCTTCTCTTGAACTTTATTTATTAAGATAAATTCACTTATTAAAAATTAATGGAGAAAGTAACTTCATATGTTATATTTTATTAAGAAGATCCTCTTTGTTTATTCTTTATATTGAATTATTAACAATCGATGTTCGAAGATAATTGAAATTGTTTTAAAGATGAAACATTCACATCTTGTCTGCTCGCGATCATGGTTGCTGAAAAGTAACCGAAACTTCAGGAGTATGTAAATTATTAATACTCGAGAACGACTTAGATCTCATTATTATTATAAAGAAATTGTTTCTATACAGTTTTAATAATACTATTTACATGTTCGCAATGTGTATGGCCGGGTTCGCTTGGCAAAATAACATTTTCTCACAGAAGGGTAAAGTGATTTAGTTCCGTCAAATTTATTTGAATAACTCGGTGGATGAAAGCTCTATTTTCCTTCTTAATAAATATAGACCATTTTTTGAGTGAAGGACGGAAATACTACTAATATTGCAGCTATGGGTTGCACTTATAGAATATAGAGTAGAATTCGTACTTTAAAAATGTATTTTTTTTTACCGAAAAAACATATGAACATATTTAAACATTTATTAGTAATATTTATTAGAAGTCAGTGGTGGCCGAGTGGGTAAAGGGCCCGCCTTTAACCACTGGGCCACCTCGCCTCTCGTTGCCGAGAGCGCGGGTTCGATCCTGGTGGCAAGTACCAATGTGATTTTTCCGAGTCATATGTACTTTCTAAGAGTATTTA
>DVQO01001165.1:0-10966 GCA_018231785.1 Danaus gilippus
CCAGGTTTCCTCACGATGTTTTCCTTCACCGTATGTCAGTGATGTCTAAATACTCGTAGAAAGTACATATGACTCCGAAAAATCACAGTGGTACTTGCCAGGTTTGAACCCGCGCCCTCGGCAACGAGAGGCAGGCCCCTTAACCATTAGGCCACCACTGACTTTTTTGAATGCTCTCCATAAAATTGATTTATAACTCCCGTTCTAAAAATTGAAATTCAATCGGATTTTTTTTTCAATTTTAAAATCAAATATCCTACTTTATAATTATAAGTACTACAATTTTCAAATGATAAAGTTTTATCTTGTAAAAATTAGGAAGCCATTTACATGTTATTTATTCAAATTGTAAGCATTTTTTGGTCTATAAATTAGAAATTATTCATCAAAACAAAATATTAAATAAGTTTTCAAGTGTAAATGTACAAGAAGGGTGATATAATATAAAAATAATATTATTAATCATACTTACATCAAAATAGTGGATAAGAATATTTCAATAATACCTCAATAATAAGTCACTGAGGCTTGTAAGCCAAACTCAATCTATCAAAATTTGACGCGGGTTCATCGTGTAGATGACAAGGAAAGGCTTTTATAGAAACGCTCGAAGAGAGAAATTTTTGGCTCAATTGCTTGAAATTTAGATATACATTCTATAAAATAGGGAAATGTTACAATCTCAATAGCAAATATAATAAATCTTAAGAAATTACACTTCATTAACTTGGAAGCATTTTATATTGATAGAATCTGATATTAGAATTTTCTTGTTTACCATTTTTGAGTTTAATAAATAATATACCGTAAAAATATTTCCATTCTATTCTGAAATATTCCGCTTATTCTCTTATAATCCACGGAGACTTATAAAATATTCGAATTTGTTATTGGGTTAACAAATACGTGAGCTATGGCCTGCAACTTCCTGCTCTTAGCTACGAAACGAAATTGAGTACTCGGCTCCATTGCTCTTAACTTTTACGAAGTAAGAAGTAACAATAACAAAGTTACTTCGCAATTACAGGATTTGTCTGTAACATGACATGTATCACTTACAGTAAGTTAATGTCATGTCAGATATAAAACTGATGCTTACCAAAAGCGAAACTTGTAATCATTTTAAAGTCCTATAATTTTTTCTAAAGAGCAGCAAATTAATTATTTTCGTAAATTAATAGTTTGCAGAACATTATTATTGCTAGCCGAATCAACTAACTCAAAGGAATGTAGTACAAAGGAACCCTCGATCATGACACGGAGCTATTACTTCACATAGTTCTTAAGCTTGTCTAACCAATTTGCGGAACGCTTACTTTAATGAAGTTTCACTTTTATGAACCTTAATTTCGATAATTATAAGATTTCGTGGAAATAAATATATGTTGGCTAATTTGAAATACATAGCTATTTATCATTGTAATTAGATTCTGCTTTTGGACAATTTCGTGACACTGTTGCAAATAATGGTGGGTCAACAGAAATTTATTCGTTTTATATTCTAGAACAGACAAATTATATGTGATTTTTTTGTTATTTGTTTATATAATTGGAATTAAAGCAAACACGTTCACATATTTCACATAGCACAGCAGTCACTTTTGATATTAGTAAAAATTTATAATACGGATTAATATAACTTAAAGATAAATCGTTCGGTAAGGTTAGTTGTAATGCTCTAAATATTTACTATATATAATCGGAAATTTAATCTGTCAAGCTGATCCTTGACTCGACATGGGAAGGCTTTTAGAAGGCAAACATTCCCTTACAAGTTTTGTTAATGTAAACCCAAACTGTTTGATTGATTTTCAAATTGATGAGTTTTGTGGTTTTATTTTTACACTATACTCCTAAAATTTTTATCTCTTTTAGGAGGAGTAATTTTTTTTATTGATATATATAATTAATCTGAGCAACGTAGAAAAAAACATAACTAGGTAAATTTCATTTTGTAACAAAAATGCATTGACTAAAGTACTCAAATTTTGATGCCAGTATGTTTGAAACTCCAAATACATAAGAATTTTCCAAAAACTTTTCAGTTTTTTCAACGAGTTTTTATCATACGATTTCTTATCTTACAACTCACATGTCTTCAATAAAGCTTACCATCGTCTAACGACAGCTGCTCCCACAATGCAACCTTCGTTCCCGCTGGATCGCTGAGAGCCACGTAAGCTATCTCCTCTCTAACCAACCGCAAATCGTGATCCAGGGCAAGAATCCAAAACGTGACTAGAACAAAATTATTGAATTAATATCTTCCACAGCTGATATAGCTTCAACGATATATTATAGTTCTAATCCGTTTGTACGTACTCTGTTTTATGAAATACAATCATACAAAAAAAATAATAAAAAATTCGTTTCACAATTTTATAGAATAAAATAACAAAATGTCTTTTGCTATTTCCAGATATAATATTTCTATGGTTAATTGGACGTGTTCATGTCAGGATAAATTTACTTTTTACATTATAGTATTATGTCATGATTTTCATCTTATAAGTTAACCAGAGTTTATATTATAGCAAAATAATTAAACATTTTAGCCAAAGAGTAAATTTAGGTAAGCACTATACAGATTTTTATATACTAGCTTTAACCTGACACTTTGTTGCTAGATATTAGAAATATTTATAGTTTTTAAGTAACAAGAAAATGATTTAATTGAAGTCGTTTACAGAGTACTGATATTTTTAAACATGTCTTATATAGTAACTGTAATTCTATAATATATATACTTTACTGGAAATATTTCATTTAAATAACATCTGATACAAACAAAGGATTATCTATCACTTTTCAATTTGATTCGATAGTTTCTGATAGGTTTATTATATGTATCATAAAATGTAAAGATGTATTTATCTGAAAAGATTAAACATCTTATTCATATAATCCTCTTATAAAAAATAATCTTTACTTTTAACTTTTTTTTATCAAATGAAATTTATATAAAAAAACAATGTTGTACCGTATTAATTGTATTAAAAGAACTATTAACATATACACGTTAAAGAAACAAATAAAGGAACTACAAATATTTTTTTATTATAATTCCAAATTGTATTTAATAAATTTGAGTAATAAAATTTTATTGCGTCCTTTTTGTATGATTATTATTATTATAATTTTTCTGATTAAAATAATCAACACTTCAAAACTAAAACACTTAATCTTTACAAATGGTTTTGGCGGTGACAAAACCGTTTAAGATCTATCGTCAAGTAAAGCCATCAATAAAAATAAAAGCCACAAATCCCGTGAAACAGTTGAAAGACAATTTATCTGGCTAAAGCAGTTCACGTTATGTATGGGCTTTGCTCGGTAATTAATTACGTCAGCCTGTTACGTTCTAACTTGGACAATAACATTTAGTAAGCAACTATTTACAAGGCATTTAAATTTACATACGTATGCCGGTTTCAATATATTCCGTGTGGAAGTGAAATTTCACGTGGCTCTGAATATTTTTTAATCCTCATAACTGGTGCTGCGCCAAGAAAACTTTTGCCATACTATTTTCTTTATTATGCATTAGTGCTAATGCAATATTTTGGCATTTATATTTTACGAGGTAAAAATTTTTATGCCATATATTAGAATTTTTTATATCTTTCTAAGTAGATAGGACTTAAAAATGTATTGTTTCGGACTTACTAGTTCGTATATAAAATACGAGTATGTATTGAATATGAATATTTGATTAATGAATTAGTTAAATATTTGGAAGTGTACACCCGTTTACGGAATCCATTACAAAACAATTACTTTCAAGCAATCATTTAAATGGTGATGTATATGATTAATATGTTGAAGGAGCCTTTAGTAGTACTTCAAAAATATATTCTAACAAAGAAACAAGGGAATATAAGAAGAAACTTAATAACGCTGGTTATAAGATTATCTGAAATTTAATTAATTAACCAATACCTTTGTGGACCGAACATAATGCAATCATTCAATCAGCTTTAGGAGTTTTTACGTGAACAGAAATCATCTAAAGATTTTATTCTAAATTTGTTACAATATAAATGAATACTCGCGAAATCTTAGACCACATTTGTTACAATATAGTCAAAAAGGTTCCAAACATATTGAAATATATGTATATCTCGGTAACAGAAGAAAATTTGATGACTATTAACATATATTTAATACGTATGTGTGGTATAATACTTACTGGTTTCTCCGGGCCTGTAATGATGTCTTGCTGGTCGGACGATTACATCCCGCACGGGGCCCAAGAGTCTTATAACGCTGTGGCTCTTTGCTGTGCACTCGTCATTACCGAGGCAGCCGACACTGGTGTGCAGAGTGCAATGAGATGCTGGAGACGATGGGATCTTGAGAGGTATGATTCCGTAGCCTAAAACATAAATATAGGATGAATTTCATAAAAACATAAGGTTTTGATGACACTATGACAGAACCAAACATAGTTTACTTCAATCAGATGCTAAATCAATAGAAGGTTCTAAAATTAATTCAGTTTATTTGATTTTTGACAGAAAAATATAGAAATAGCTGGAGGGTTTGATGTTTACTTTGAAGATTTAAAGGATTTTTTAGATTAAAAGAACATGTAGTTATATACTTACTACATTTCATTAAAATTTGTTCTTAAATTTTTGTGTATTTTACCAACAATTTAGTATTTGTTACTATATATATACTTAATATTGTTGGCAGATAAGTAAAATTTAAAGATTTGAGATATATTTATATATTTAAGTCGCTTACAAAGCTGTGAAAAAGTCAGATAGTTATGCCATTTAACAATAATTGAAAAGGACGATAAAGGAAAAGGGTACAATTGTTAAGTCAATAATAATTAAATCGAATAAAAGTGGCAGTCCATTAAAGTTCAAGTAATGTTGTGGACACTTCGATACCGACAATAAAAGTCTTGGAGCACCTCCAAATGGAAAAGATGTGGCAGAAATTGCTCCCACCGACCACTCCACCGACCAGACACTATTAAAGCAAGACTGATTATTTCTCAGAACGGCTAAGGCGACGCGAAAATGTAATTACTGAAAACGAAATGCTTCTATATCTTATGTAACAGTTATTTCAAACATCAATTAAGTATAATTTAGCTTAAATGATCTTTGGAACATATTTTACAGATAGTTTAAATTTAATTTTCAATTTTATTAGAATTAGTCATTCGTGTATTCTTTCACATATTTTAAAGTGAAAGATCAGTGTAGGAAAAGCAGTTTCTAACAAAACAAAAGAATAAAGAAATAACGAGACGTATAAAATACTATTTCCTCCTTCGTCTTTTGGAACGGTACAGTGTAGTTTGTGGGATTACATTGAATAAACATGGCAACGAACTTGTAGTTTTTACATAAGCTTGTGAAGTATATAACCAAAATAGGTATAGTAAAAACTTGAAGTATTTTACGCTACAATCCTGTATTATCAAAAAGCATTCATATCGTATCATTACACAAAAAAAACCGTTTTATCTGTTAGGACATTTATAATCCAAGTTTATTTTGTAGGTACATGTTATTGATAAACTTCGAATTATGCAGTGCCGATGTAACTGAAACACACTACTTTTAAAGCGAACATTAATCTAAAATTTAAAATATATATTTTATTTCATAACACAAACACTGACTGCTAAAAGTTAAACTTCCTTCAATGCTCCATCCTCATAAACACCTAAAGAGATTTATAGCTATGTAAAATGACATTAGCTGAATTACAAACAGTTACTATAAAACGCTTATGTTTTTATTACTGATTGTATGCTATTATGGACCAAAATAACTCTCTCCTAACAGAGTTATTATCTTGCACAAAGCGTTAAGAATAAAGACGACAATTGCTTGCATGCCGCAGGTGAACCAATTTCCTTTTACCGGCATCTTCGTTATAATCACTGGGGCTGGCACGGATACTAAACGAAGCCAGGATTCTTCTTCGATGGCAAAGAAAATATCAGCAATTTGTACTTAAAAGAAAATTGCATGTTAGCAGAAACACATTTTCATCAGGAAAATCCTTTACATGTTACACTTTAAAACCTTTTTAAAAAAAATGTTGTCAAAGAAACGTTAGAAAAATGCAGTCATTTATAAAACATTAAGCTTTGTTTATTATATAAGGACAAGACATTAAAGAATTCATAAACATTAACGTTGTTTTTGGCCTAAATTACTTGGAAGAAATCGTTTTCGTAATCGTACTAAGAAATATAACTGTTTTTAGCATTTTATTTACAGTTTATAAATTAATTTTATCACAATAAAAAAGTCAGTCAATATTATGAATAGCTCATTAACGGACATTGACAGAATCGATCCTATATATTATAATGTATAAAAGTATTTTGTAGAAAAGGATTTCAGGTTACCGTAATTTTTTTCTTTGATTATGCAACAATATAAAGCGCTATTCTGATTTTACGAACACAAGTATAAATTCTATGCTCATAATGTAACGATTCATAAAAAGTCCCACTCACTACCCATCTTATAATTAATAGCATTATATTCGTTACCAACAGTTCACATTTGTCGTATTTCGCATATTGAATTATTAATAAATACCAATAATGAGAGGCGACACAAAGAAATAGTTGCTATTACAAATAGCTAAGAACAAAACAATTAATCACTCCTTCAATTACTTTGTATTAAAATATCTTCAGTCTAAAATATTGTAATAGAATTCCAAGTTTGTTTACTAAACACAAAATCAATTTGTCTCCACGTGCTGAAGGAAATTCGGCAAAATAATTTGAAAGTATCCGTCGACAATTTCAGTAAATTCAATTAAAGTTTAACTGGAAATTTAATTTTCGTAACCGTTTTAGACATTTTAGAGGTCAAGTGGAGATAAGTTGAGTTTAATAGATTATAAAATATATTCAAATTACATTTTGTGTATATAGTTAGGATATTTTTATAGACAAAAGATTTCTTATTCTTATAAAAGGAAAGGAAATTCAATTAAGGCATTACCAACAGATATTTCAATTAGAACCCTTTACTTGTGGTAAGTTTAAAATATAAGTCATAATAATTTTCAGTGTTCCAAATTATAACTCAATTTTGTTATATAAGGATAAGTTTAAAATTACTTGAAAACAACATTGTAATGGTAACATGCGTATTAGTAGAAATGGATGAACAAACATATTATGAGGATATTGTTTACTTTTAAGGGTTAATTTAATATACAAAGATATATGATATATTTGGTATTACTATGTGACTACACCTTTTGATTAATTAATTATCATTCTTCATCATATTTTAAGCCATAAGTCAGTATGTCTATTTATTTATTTCATGATCTCATAGCAATTGTTTGATATTTTAATGATAACTTACGAACATATAGCGAGAAAGACTGTGACTTGAAATAAATCAGGCGTTTAAGAATTAACAGCAAGTGAATCTCAGTTCTGAACAAGAAATTTTATTAATGAACAATTCTTAAACGAATAACTTGATTCGTTAAATCTGAAAATGTACATTCTGAGAATACTTTTACAATAAATATTAATTTAAAAATTGTTTTATATTAGTTTACACAAGAGTATTTTTTGAAAAAAGCACAAAATTTTAAATTGGCTACTTATTATGCTTGGTGCAGAAGCGAGCGACATAAAATTTCCATGAACACAAAGCAACGATATTCCATATAATATTTTGTCGGGGTAAAGCTTTTGCATAGAAGTTTGAGAAGATTGGCTCGGACGAACAAACAACTAGAATTCATTCAAAGGATTTTTTTCAGAACAGTGGAAAGTACTGAAGTCAACTAAGTTTTCATATTTTTCGAATAGATACAGACAACTGTAGCGACTTCTCAATAAATGTCTTTAATAAATCCTAAAATGCATCTTTTATTTTACCTAGTTTTCAGAGGCTTCATTTAATCCTTTAAATTATTTTGAGAAACATCTTTAAATACAATTTAAATCATTTATCGTATATATTCTCTATGTGAAAGACTGAAAGTATAACCGGTTTCTTTTGAGTACATAATCGTGCACATTTACTCGCCATGTGCTGAATGAGTATGTTCTAACAAGAAGATTTTCCTTTTACCTCGAGATCTAATTTTTCCGTTCATCTGATGGAAGGCGCAGCTGACATAAACTGAACGGTTCGTTAGACTCGCTGCAAATCGGATTTCTTCTGTTCAAATTAGCTGGGCTTTTAGTCATTAACGCTTATTGTTTCTTGTTCCATGTTATACAAATATTTCATAACATACTAGAAAGTACTTGTGTAAAATTTTAAGGGGTAACGAATTCACAAAGAATTTTGGTATATGAACATATTATAAATAACTGAAAACAATTATTGATTTGATTTCTAGGCAACAAACAATATTGTGAATTCTATTAAGTTTATTCATCAAACTAAACGCTGTTTATACGATTACTATAGAAGCTAGTAAGTAATAGGATTTCAAATCATGATTGATTAAATCCCGAGCTGATATCTTTGAAAGGGAGTGCTATTAGCACTTTGATATAAGAAATAGTGGGTTTATATAACATATAACCTAATAGTGATCTTAGATGGATTGAAATAACAAAAATATTAATAATTTTATGTTAAACTATACAAGTTTTATATTCATAAAATTTATATTTGATGTAACAGGGACTGAATCGTTACTTCACTTAGTTCTGTTTCGCTTCGTAAATGGAATAATTATTGTTGTTTTAATGTCGCTCACTTGAACAATTCAAACTTCTCCCTAGAAGCTACGTCTTTCAAAAATACTTGATAAGTTAGAGTAAAATGGAACGCTGAAAGAAATATTAATTTACACAAGTTTTTGTACAATATATTTTTCTATTTCAAACATTCTTTTGATGTTTTATGATTATAGTCTCAGATTAAAATATATTTTTCTGTAGGCAACTTTTACTTTACTTATTAATAATTTGGGCTGCTGGAGAAAGTCTTTGAACAAAAGGCAATTTACTTTGTTTCTTGCCAAGAGTCAGGACATACGAGACGCGACATCACTGACAGGATCTAGACACAGACAAATGTTCTTGATGACTTCTAGTAACTTATTTAAGATTAATAGAATACCTTCAAAATATTATCAAATAAACACGATGTATATTTCATATTCCAAGAAAACGTACACAAATATTCAGAAATAGCGGACATTTAATTAATTATAAAAAAATATTTAATATCTTTCGAATAGAATGTCAAATACATAAGAAGAGAATTTTATATTAAAGAAAAATATGAAGCAACATTTTATATACTTTTTCACAATTTGACGTTAATTTGAACGTTCCGTAAAAGTCATTAATTAAGTATTTTCTCTAAGTAATTACACCTTGTTACTACAATCTTAATGAAGGCAAATAATATTTTTATTTTGTTTTTATAAGAGTTTTTCCTGTTGGACATGTTTCATTCATCTTATTTGTGTAAAAGTAAGCAGAAATTTTAATCTTCTTTCCCTATAAATATAATAAAGGGAATAATATCATATACCTACCGTTTAAGTTTTCTGTATCACAGAAGAGTCATGACATAAGAAGCACAAGTTACAAAAAAATCTTTCGTCGCTAAGTTATAAGATAGGAAGCACTTTAACGGCGCTTGCTTCTTATAAGTTGTCTTGAAAAGTTACGGATGTTGTGAACCGTATCTGAATGATACGTGATTCGCGTTCTTTGAATTGAAAAGTTATACATACAGTGTGTAAATATAATATATTTTTTCTATCTTATCTATAAAAAAATTATAGCGGTCTTAATATTGAATATTTTTGTCTAACACAGCAAAGGGAAGAGTTGGACATTATCAACTTCTGTTTAAGTAGCAAGGCACGAATGTAACAAATTAGTCTAAAGTGGTCTTGGTCGAAAAATATCACTGTTTGAAGAGGATAAAAAATTAAAATTGCTTGCTTGTAAGTACTAACTGCTGTGAGTTGTATTTTACCTTCCAAACCAATCAGTACGACATGAAAGGAATAGGTAAATACCTATTCCTTTCATGTATCATTTACCTATTCCTAGCCTAAAAATTTATGTACTTCAAATGAAGGCTTATACATTAATATGGACTATTAGTCTAAGTCATATAAACGTTTAAGACATAAAACTAGATTTTTCTTTTTATAGTGATGTCTGTTATTATTATTTTTTTAATACAATCAAACTAGAATGATTTAATATCTAAATTTTGATATGAAATCCAATTGAAAAGAGATTTTTTATATTTTCACACAGTAATTATACACAGTAATTATACACATATTTTTTAAATTATACAAGCAGCTGGTAAAATTAAATATTACGACTGCACAATTTTAGCATTAAAACAAAAACAAAAAAAGACTTCATTTCCAATTTAGAAAGTTTTTCTACGTAGCCATTTATAGAACTGTTTTTATTTATTTAACATTTAAGTATTTTTAGGAAAAATGTATTATTATTTTTTAAATAAATAAGTTTTAAATATAAACTAATTGACGCAGAAATTGAGGCGGTCCCTTTATAAGCTTTGACGTAAAGGAATAATTATAAGGAGAATAGCTTTGACGATTTCATTCATCTTTGTTTTAAATGTTTACTACTATAAAATATTGATTCATAAACTAGTTGTTGACTTTGAAAAAAATCTATTTTGGAGAGAAAATTAGTAAACTTTTAAAAAAAACTTCATGCGTACGAACGTTTGAAATATAACGTATAATTTTAAAGTAACGTTATATTTTGTTCGGGTTAATTACATATAATGGTCGGTATTAGCACGAATTATAATCTTTATCAAGGTCGCTAGTTGAGATGTTATTTTGTCATGACAGAAAATCCATATCGAGTCTATATACCTATATCTATATAAAAGAAAGTCGTGATAGTTACACCACTTATAACTCAAGAATGGCTGAACCGATTCAGCTGAAAATTGGCAGGGAGGTAGTTTAGAGCCAGGAAAAT
>DVQO01001166.1:0-10958 GCA_018231785.1 Danaus gilippus
ATAGGATAGTTTTTATCCCAGACTTTTAAAAGGTTCTCTTGGAAACGCGATATAAACGAACTTCACGCGGGCGAAGCTGCGGCCGGAAAACTAGTTATATATAAAAGGAAGATTCAAAGATAGCAGTAATTTCTTAACATTGCTCAATACATGGAAGTATATAAATCATAAATATACCTACCTGGTTAAAGGAATAATAGCTTCAAATATGTTGAATGTTTGTACGTAAGTTATTTTTTTTAGTTTAATTATTCCCTTCTCTTATATGTACTTTTTTATGCAGCTGTCATTCAAGTTTGATTGGTAGATAATGATTTACGATTTAGTCTGCCTTTCTCATATTTCGATCAATAAAAACAAATAAATAAATAGTTGCAAATATGTAAATAAATGAACTTTTTATTACACGTATAGTTAAGATGTACATATAATTGTGTTGAAAATTTTAACACAAATTTATATAATAAATATGGTTTGGTACAAATTCAACCATAGCCAAACATTCGTTTCTATTTTTGGATTACCGGAGGCGTTAGTTAGTCAAGTCTAAAATAAACACGTCATTTCGGTATAAGGCTAAGTTCTGTACCTTACAGTAACATGTATGTTAAAATATAGCACAATAAATTGTTTTGTCTTGTTCAAATGTCTTATCAATATTCTTTTGTCTTTATTTATTTTGTAATGATGTTGCTATAAATCAGCCTTTTATTATAAATTATTAAAAAATGGTAATAGATGTATAACAACTCAAACAAAAGTTACAGAGTATTATGAAGTAAATTGTGAAAAGTTTCAAAGTATTTCATGAAGATTTATTTACCGAAATAATATTACTTAAAATATATACAATATATGTACATACATTTTATTATGAGTTATATACATAAGACTACAATAAAATATGTTGATACATTCTTTCTCCTTTAGATTTACCATAAAAATATATTAAAACCACGCTGATATTGAACCTCTGAAATCCTTCTTCTCTTTACGTAAATAATAATAATAATAAATATTTTATAAGATAACTTAATGAGTACTAAGACTAACTTGTCCATAAAAAAAAATATTACTAAAATGTGAAAAAAATTGTAATATTACAAATTAGATATGAAAAACCTTAATGTTATCAGATAATTAATTTGATTTTAAAATATTTTACTTATTTCTGCTACAGCAAAAACAAAATGAAAATATTTTACCACAAGCAGATAACTAAAATGAGAAATCGCTTCATTGATTTTTCTCATATAACTCTTTTCCCCGCGGCATGTAATAGTACTGGCGGATTGTATTATGTTGACATCTGAAATACTATTTTTTAAATATTCAGTTTGGTAAGATAAAATCCTAACAATACTTGGTAATATAGAATAACTTCATGGATAGTTATGGAATTTAAACATGCTTTATGGCATTAATGATTAAATATTGTTGACATTTCTTAATCTGATGTAGCGTAGGCGATAAGGACATAAATTTTTTATTTTTATTTTGATTTTGAGTTTAGATGTGGTTAAGTTACATCTTGAACATGGGCTGGCTCGACCGAGGAAGTACTATCCTCTCACAAAAAATCGGCGTGAAGTAGTCTTTAATGACTGCGTTTAATCCGATGAGTGAGAGAGCCGGTTGCCCTTCTCCTTTTCCCACCCTTTCCTGACCTTTCCTTTCCCATCTTTCCCCTCTATTCCCCAATCAAGGGTGGTAACACATTCGCAAATCTACATCGCGGATTTCTATGGGCGACGGTACTACCTCATTCAAATAAAATTAACAATAATATTAATGTATAAAAAAAGGAGAAATTTATTTGAATACTTTCATGATTAATATTAAAATAATAATAATATATAATTATATTAAATAAAATCTTTTAATTTTGAGAAAAACGAATCTATTCAATACATAATCTTCCAAGTTCAGGTACTTGTATATTTATGAAAGGGCTTAGTTATGTAGCTATTCAATGATTTATTTAAGGGATAGAGCTTCATGTTTATCTTAAAAAATATATTCAAAGTTACCGAAACCAGTTGTTTCTTTGCAATAGAAATTTTAAAACAATGCATTACATTTTAATAAATATTTTGTACAGACATGTAACTAATTATAACTTTAAAAAGTATTTTCAGCAATAAATTTAAAATTTCGTAATAAAATAAAAATTTAAAATACTTAAACTAAAGAAAAAGATTTTTTGTGTTAAAAGAAATTTTATTGGAATAAGATATAGTCTTGAAACTTAGCCAATGATTTATTTTTAAGCTTATGACTTTAATGTTTTATGTTGTACAAGTTTGAATTTATAGGATACCATCAGTCGACAATTTAGACCTTTGTCAAAGTGCGAGACCGCAACAACGCTGCCTTGAAATTAGTCGGCCCTATCTGAAGCTCTTGTTTGTTGAAAACGACGGTTTTGACTTAATTGTTCATCAGTTTAGTCTTCAAGGACTCGTTGGGCATGTACAAGGTAATTCTGACCCACCATTTAAGATCCTTGTCTTATAATTTAAAGGGAATCTTGTCACTTATCCTCCTCAAAGCAACCAAAGAACTATAGAATTAATGGAGCACAAATATTAGGTGGAAATTAAACATTCCGTTTATAATCAATGAAAAGATTTTATGTCAATTACTTATAAATTATTATTTTAAACAAAGTAAAATAATCATCTGATTTTTTTAACATACTCAACCTGTCACTTTGTCTGTTTCTTATTCTTTATGATGAGTTATTAAAAAGGTAAGAGCAAAATGACTTACTAAAATATCTTCCCTAGAAAATGTAAGCACATTTTTAATTGAAAATTTGGTATGAATGATGAATAATGTGGCATGCTTCCTGTTGCTTTTCAAAACTTTAGGCGTTTGATGTGATCAGTTTTTACTTATATTAGTAATAGTTAGGGTACTTTTAAATCCTGTACATAGTTATAATAATTATTTAATTAATAAGTCTCTCGAGAAAACTCGGATTATTTAGGCTAATGTCAGGAAAAATAAAGTTGGTATTAGATTGTTGCTAGAAATTCTATTTCATTGTGTAGCTGAAGTCAAATAGAGGCTTGTCATTGTAAAACATGTCACGAGTAGTATATAAGAACAAGCCTATAATCTTACATTGTGCTTTAATTAAACCAAACAAGAAACAGCTGTTACCTGATTGATTAAATGGACTTTAGCTTTGTTGGTTTATTTTATAAGATATATAGAGATAAGTCTATATCAATTAGGGTTTCTCAACAGTTAAAATGAAAATTCTCATAAAGTAAATATTTAGAATGATATAAAGATCAAATTATACAATCTGAAACTCTTTTTTAGGTTTATCTATATATAAAAAAAATGTTTCGAGATTGTTCGTTTATAATTTTAAAACTCGTGTAACTTTCTTAATATCTAGATTTATCAAGTTCAATTTCGATTCGCGAATTTAAAAAGTTTGGAATTTGTTAGTTTGGAACATAATTTTTAGACATAATTTGAAGAACATATAAGATTCACATGTATTAAATAACTACAACACTTTTGGAAAAAATAATTTATTTGTATTAAGAAATTGTATTTGTGAAATTATTGTTGTATTGATTTTTGTTTGGTAGTATTACAAAAAAATATGCGACGGAAAGTAAATGTGTCGTAATTGGGTTCTTATTAAAAACGCGATGGGTTTAATACGTTTTGATCCGGAATGTGGTCAAAATGGAGTGAGATTTTTGTAAAATATTTATTCAATTGAAAGTATTCACCGTCGCCCATGGATATTTATACCATGTGTTGCAAATGCGTTACCAACCTTGTTTGAGGAGGAACCACCTATGTAAACACTTGATGATTTAAAGACCCCATGTTGTAGCTCTCTGGGTAAACCTAAGGCGGAAGATCATTCCACATCCTGCACGTGTCAGAAAAAAAAATACTGCGACGCACGTAAAGTCTTGTAACAGAATGCATCTGGGTAATATGGATATAGCTGACTACTCAGTTGCATAATTGTTCGGGTAGACTGTATTATAGTAGCCTCAATAGAAGTGCATCTTTGCGATATCAAGGTTGACCGCCATTCTCTACTCTTACCATGTTTTTAAGTTTTAAGTTCCGTTAAACTAGCCACTTAGTGACTAGTAGGATTTTGTATGAATCTGAACCAATATTTTTTGTAAACTATCGTGATGGCTCATATTTAGAAATGATTTGATACAGTGTTTTGAATAAACATAATTATATGTGCATTAACTAATATTTCATGCTACGTTGAATATGTTATCGAATTTTAAATATATATTCCTTGAAATATTTCAACTTGACTACGAAAAGTGCAAAAAATCTTTCAAAATGCTCGGGAATTTTTAGCAGATCCGCCAGCAACATAATAACAATGGTTTTGACGGGTGTCTGGTGTGTTATGAGAACAAAAACCTTTAAACAGTATCTACACGTCTCAAAAATGTAACATACATACATATTATACATACATATTATATATGTACATGTTTCCGACATAGCTTAGTTACATCAACATAGCAAGTTTTCTATGAAGTGTGTTTAAATAATTATAATGTTAGGGCGTGTTTTATAAATTATTTTATTATATACTAATGGCGTCTTGCTTTTTCAGTGATAATGATCTAGCTGTCTTAGGAAATCAAAATATATATATTTATGTGATCTTTAGCATTACTCTTCTAATTTCAATCACCTCAAACATCGACGTCCTATCTTGCTGTAGAGCGTCTTATACTTCGTCTACTGAACCATTTGCCTTAATGGCTACCGATACTTCGGCATATGTGAAGTCTACTCTTAAGTTAGCTTGCTAATTCGTTGCGCTATGTCACTCACCTTAGTTCTCTGGGGAGTGTTTTTTTTAGTAAGTAGATTGAAAACTTATTAAGTTTGTTGTGTTACGCTTAGAAGATGAAATGGAAATGTAGCCCAAAATAGATGTATTTGGCTCTTGTCTCTCTTTTGAACTTAGGTCTTCTTTGTAAGAGCAGCAGCTTGGATAAACATACTTTAAGATGAAAGTGAAAGGAATCTATTCACGGTGGTCAATATCCCGTCAAAGTAATCGTTAATCATAACTTTTGTTTTAGCAAATTCAACCATTCACTGTTTCAATGAAACGATCTAAACTGATGAACTATCCAGCATCTGTTACAGCTACGGCTGCTCTGATTGTCCAAATTCTGATGATGAAGTAAGGTTCACAGTAAGAGTTTCATCTCTTCGTGAGTATAAGTCATATAAATAGTTGTAAAAACTTTTTTCATCTCAGAGAATCCTAGCCTTAAACACAAAGAAACGTCTTAACCTAAGGTTTAGTTGTAAACAGTCGAGTATGCAAAATATTGAGTTTATGGTCTTATTTATGAACAAGTTAGGTCAAAAGGAACAAAAGGTCATTTTGAAAGACTTATTTTCAATGTATCGCAACCTACTTGTACTATTATATCAGACGCCGCGGGAAAAAGGTTTTATGAGAAAACGCAACGAAGTATTCGGTTTTCATTCTGGTTTACATGATAATTGTTTCTATTATCAATAGCTTTATCTGTTATAGAAGTTATTTAACACAAAAAACATATTTTTCGCTTATACAAAAGATAAAATTTTCATATTCATTACTTTATAATTGTTGAGAAATGATATTTCCGATGAATTGAACTGTGAATTTATGTAAACGATCTACTGTTGAATAAAGTTAATATACATAAGTAACTATAAGTGAACCTTAAACTGTTATGGGGATAAATATTAAATGATAAACGACAAACGAAAATGGAGCATCTTTCTGGTTTTGTCAGGTTCGTTATGCTTAAGACATCTGATTTGATGAGGGTTGATAGCGGTAAATATGTATAAGATACAATCACCGATGCATGTTATGAACTATTTTAATCATTGTTTTCCTTTTTTCTTTCATTTTATTTTTAGTTTATCTTATGTGGTTTTATGTTATGACAACATGTGTTATTTTTAATATTTACAATTATTTTAATTCAGTTTTTTATTAATATAATTTTCAGTCTTTATGCATGTTGTCTTGTTTGCTTTCTTAACGATCCTGCCATTTGATACCCATATATATTTGCAGCTTCCATAAAGTTTTCTTGTTTTAATCCATAATAAAGTAGAAATTAGCTTAGTGAGGTCTTCCTCCATGAATATCTTGCTGATAATTGCTGATAGTGATGTTTTTGCTGGTCACATTATCAAGGTTATGACTTTTACCAGCCAACTAGCTCGTGATGATGTATCACTCAACTTGAATCCTAATAATATACTTGAGTGTAGTTTCATATTTTATTTTAGCTGGGGTCTCCGAGTGACCCAGTCGATTCCGCCAATCAGTTCAGCCAGTCTAGATATTAGGTAGAAAAAACAGACAGCAAGAAATTTTAAACATTGCAGTTTTAATGTAAGTATCGCAAGTAGTTTCATATGATTCAAGTGAGATGTTCAATTGAAATTATGATTAGACTTTTAAATTGTATTTAGATGTATACCTACGTAAGGTTATTTAACATACCTAACATTTGTATACTTGAATTAAATAAATAATGTTAACAAAGAAATATCAATTTTTAAAAAAAGAACTATTCAAAAATAAGGAAACACAGACAAAAACGCTTTTTGTGAGAACCATTTTTTATCAATAAGACTATTTAATATTCTTCAATACTAGTCATAAGCACAAGAGAAAAGATATAACGGCTCAAAGAAAAGTTAAAACTGAGTCCAAAGTCGTTAATGTAATCATGTGAGCTTTTCTGAGCCAGTAAGTCCTTTTCAAATATTAACTTAAAAATATGATGAATTACTATTTACGAAGACGTATTTTCAATCAATACCAAATTGTCAGCCTCCGTACTTGATTTACATATCTCATTACTTTAATTACTCATGGATAATATTTCTATAAACCCAATTTTTAATCATACATATAATACACCAGTATGATTTTATAAATCTGAATACTGTTGAAATGATTTTAATTAAAGACATTTCTCTTGTAAATTCTAATATTACTAGAGTAATGTTTTTTTTTTGCTTTAAGGACACATCCACTAATTAAATTCAATTCATTCATTCATTCAATATTTTATATCAGCAAAACTTTTAATCAAATCATAGCAAAGAAACTGCACACAATTTTAAATAAAAAAGTGACAATAAAAACAGCAAACAAGGTTTTTTCAAGAAGACTGACCAAATATGAAGGCTTTTATTTTTTTTATACATATAATACTATATACTTTAGAAATACACGCAGCGTTAGGAATATTGTATGAATAAAAAACTTAGAGCACTTCGTAAGTTTAATATTCTAACTCCTACTGGTAATACAAATGTCAGATAAAACGATGCAGTTGGAATATAATTTATAAGTGTTCCAAATGATATGCATCTTGCATATAAAATAACCCTGGAACTCGTGAGTTGAAGTTTAAAAAATAAAAAATAAAGTGAGTTAGACGAGTGACTATTGTAATATTTATATTTATGAATATAAATAGTATAATAGTTTAATATATATTAATATTTATAATGTATAAATGATTTTATTATAGTTTGTTTCACAGCCATTAAAATTTTTAAAACAATATTATGATAAAATTACTCTATCAAATATTAGGAATCAGATTTAACTGTTACATTTATTTGATATCAATTTAATTTTAAAGTGTTTTCTGCTAACTATATTGCCGCTTTATTTAAATTTCAAAATAACCCTAAAATGATTCTGTACTATAAAAACAATTCTGTGTATGCTATTAATGAAAGCTACACTGTCAAAGGACGCTATTATTCAATTTGCCATTCGGTAAAACCATTTTAATTAAATAAATTGATATATCCAATTATTGAAACACGTACTTCATAAATTTTAAAGTGATTCAAAAATTACAAAGTAAACATCCTGAAAACTTTGTTACATAAACTGAAATATCTATAACAATATGATCTTCATTTTTTGAAAATATGTTTTTGTACAAAGAATGAAATGAATTTTCATTGATAATAACTGACACGGAAAAACTAGATAAGGTGGTTCTGCATTCTAAATAAACATTGTACACTACTAGCAGTATAATTTATTTAAAGATGTTCACTACTTTTAAATTAACACATTTATGTATTTTATAAGAAAGTTTTCAATCGGTACAATATTAATGTGTATATAGAAATATTTCTCATACAACAAGTTTAAAGAGGAATAAACAAACCAATACATTTGTGGACTGGCATATTAATAATCTCCAAAATGGAATTTTATACTTACATTTTAATTTTATTTTTTAATTTTTAAAGTAACGTTTATAGTCTTTGTTTTATGTAGTCAATTTTATTTTATTGATCTAATGCATTGAATTAATGTAAGCTTAAGCTAAGAAGCTGTCTTAGAAAAACTGTTGTATATTTTCAAGTTTTATATTCCTAATTAGCTATAATACTGAAAATTTTAATAAACATTACTAGAAGTAAAATAAATTATCCGATGATATTGATCATAAAATTTCGATTAAAACGCAATAAACACAATGATAAAAAAGCGTGTACAACCTGTCCTAACAATTTTGTTATTTTTATTACATAATGATATCACAGCAATTTTATAGGGTTATATTGAAGTATTTTCTTACTTTTGTAAACAAAAACTGTTTCTGTTTTTTGTTATTATTATTATGAAGTAAATTTATGATTATACGAAATGTACATCGAATATAATTGATATATACATACTTGTGAACAAACACCAAAACTGTTGTGTAAGCTCAACGAGCATTTTATGTTATATTAAAGGGAAGGTGCTATTTTGGTTTTTCTCGATCTTGATACACATTGTTACTCACGTAGTTGTGTTGTTTTTGAAATAATTGAATGTCTACAGTTATATGTATAACTGAAATCATCACTTACAAAATAAATTTAGTTTAATTCTGATTAGTTATAACAAAGTTATAATTTATTAAGAAAAGAAAATTTTATGCGGTTATTAACAAAAATAATGTTAATAACAATTGTTAACATCTCAATAACCACAACCACCTGAAGAAATTGTTATTTAAAAATTACTAACAACCACATAAGTTTAACATGGAAGTATAAATAAAAAAAATCGAAAACAAAAATAAACAAATTTTATTTCTTTTTTTATTTTGAAGGCCGCAGGTGCTAGACACATATATTTTACTGGACTTAAAAATAATATATTTTGTTTCATATACGTTTATACAAATTTGTAAAATATTCATTAAGAATTTATATGGAATTGGTAAGTAAATAATTGTTTACAACTTGTGTTGCAACTAGTTTTATAAACCCAGCGGAAAATAAATAAATTTTAGTTCTAAAGGCCTTCTTGAAACCTAGTAGAGACTCTACCTATATGTCTACCTATTCCCGTACAAGGGCTTAGCATTAGGTCGGTTTTAAGCTCAAAGAACCCAAACATAAAATGAAATATAACCTAGAATGAAAACACTACATACAATAACTTTAAAATACGAAGGCAATATTGTCAGGCCCTCTTTAATTTATTATCACTTTCTTTAAATTAACGCGATACCACTGCCACGTCGGTGCATATGAGAGACTTGACGTGGTTCAATATATGCCCCTTGGAGAACATTACCCTGTAGTTGCACTTGATGGGAGCTCTAGCTAGGATATATTTAGAACACTCGGCCTAGCACACCCTCGAGATGTGCCCGAGATGGGCTGCGCAGCGCCAAGACTTTGTGGTGGCTCTCGGCGGAGTGAATTTATTGCTTTCGAGTATCGTGGAGAAGATGCTCGAGAGTGATAGGTCCTGGCTGGCGGTTTCCTCCTTCTGTGAGACGCTCCCTCCGCAGACGACGTACGGGGGTGCGACGGAGGCGATTCCAACGCCTCCAATAACACCCTTGTGCTCCGGGCTGGGATTAGCTTGGTAACCCGACTCCTGTGAAAGCCCGGCGTCGTCGGGCCAGTCCTAATTGCCGGTATCGCCCCCTTTCTCCGAGGGAGTAAGTCCGGTCTTTGCTAGGACCGGCCAGTCGCTGGTGTGCCCTGTCACTCACAGTTCCGGGGTACATCGACATAGCGGCCGATGGCTTTCGGAGTGGTTTTAGTGAGTAGGGGCCTGCCCAGGCCGAGTTTTACACATCCCTTCCAGCTCCACCAAGGCCGGTTGTACGGCTCGTAAAAAGAGTTTCCCTGCATCATCAAACAAAGGACCTATATAGACCACAGACCTATCCAAAACCAGTAAAAACCCTCCATCTATTCACCTTCTTCAGACGATGTGAATATTTTTTTCACTAAAGGCAAGTGCCAGACTACAATCATTCATTATATTATTATATAAATTGTTATTTTACTAAGATATTCGTACAAACTAAATAATCATTCATGTTCTCTCTTAAACAATAGTGCTAATGAAAACAGACTGCTTATTATCACATGAATGACTAAACCAGTCTCCGTTATGGTGAGATAAATCTGCGAAGTAACGTTTGGTCGGCCAAATACACAATATGTTTTTAATGTTCACTTAGACTTTACCAATATTTTATAATATGAGGTTTTTTGGAAATAGGTAATTATTTATTCAGACTATTATTTTAACGTCATTTGAAATTACATAAAATTTAAAAGTGACAATAAAATTATTTAAATAAATAAATTATAATGGGATGTTTGGAAAATATAATAAACACAAACTCATTCAAGGATTTAATAATTTATTTAGTCCGTGTGATTTCAACCAAATAAAATATAATATTTTAGTGCGCCAATTAGTTAATTGTTTTGAATTTCGTCTATTTAGTTTTTCAAAGTACAATTGCAAATGTTGTTGTACTATGTAAAATGTCGCGGCTCCTGCCACGATTCACAGAGCAATGACGTCAACAACCGTCAATCAACTTATTTACACAGGCGCAACTATTGACATTTTTTCT
>DVQO01001167.1:0-10952 GCA_018231785.1 Danaus gilippus
CTATACTAGAAACTTTATGTCTATGTTAGGAAATTCGAATATTGAGGACGACTAATCTACATTTATTTAAAGACTTTCTGTTGGAAAAGACTATCTTTGCTCTCTTTATATTTTTTGACCTCGTCAATGATGTTTAAAACCCTTTTTTTATTGTCTCAGTTATAAATATAAAGCTAACATACAGAGACTTTCTTCTGAGACAGTACATACATTTCGAAGTAACAATAGAAACATTTATAATAATCGAAAATATTCCTTTTAAAATAATAAATTTAGTCGTAAATTCCCGAGATTAAAACAATCATGTTACTAAAAAAAACTTACCCTGCTGATACCACAGGCGACAGTTAAATAGTACGTTATTTTGGCGACTGGATATCCTTACATGATTTTTTTTTCATGATATCATATTGTCATTGTTTATTGTATCATTATAGATATGCGATACGAAAATCGATAAATTCGGGACATTAATCATTCCACTGTTAAGATTACATTAGTATGTTACTTAGATTAAAGAACACTACTTACCTACTTACAATATATTATATGACTATTGTTATACATTTTTGCTTTCGATGCATTAGATTTTTTGTCTTGTAAAGCAAAAATAATAAATCAAGTTAAAAAACTATAGCCTCTTGTACCCTTTGTTTATTAAAATTATACACATATCTATAAAAAGCAGTGTTAGTTACGCTTTTTTCACTCAAGGACGGCTGAAAGTATGTGGGGAGGTAGCTTAGGAGACGAACTTAGGTTATTTTTGAAAATAACTTAGGTTATTTTAAAAAAGTCGCAGGCAAAACCTCATTTTTATAAAGGGCACTTTAATGAAAATTCCTATGAAATATTTATTGTTTATTTTAAAAACCTATAATATTAAAATACATAGATCACTTTTATTTACAGGATCAAGAGTATTTTTTAAATTAAACTACTTAATATAAAGTTTTAAATTTAAACTTACGAACATTTAATTTTTATACATTAAGTTAATAAACACGTTGTCGTTACATAATAAATAAGTGATATGGCGAAGACATATAATGTTTAAATTTATGTAAGGTTGAAAAAATTTTTTTAATTAGAATTGATACCTTGTAAATTGAAATTGTTATTCGTATGATATGCCACGTTTTATTATTGTAGTCAATAAAGCAAACACAAATGAATCGAGATTACCTAGAGGCTATCATTCGTCTATACATGTAATAACCTTGTACAATTTTGTCAAAAAACACTTCAATTTGAATATTTAATATAAGTATTTGGATGTGTTCATGTATAACTTGTTACATATTATATTTTATAATATTTTATACTTGTTGAAAATAGTTATAATTTAAAATCACTCTTCAAAAGGTGCTCTCAATTGCAAAGTTACATCGCAGAATAAAAATCAATACCAATTGTTCTATTAAACTACATCATAATAACTATAGTATTTAAATAGTTTACATGAAAAATTTTATTTTTACTAAGACATTTATATTTTGTTCTTTCTGTTTCTTATGATATTATTAAATAACGAACATATGTATATCAAATAGAATATTCGTTATTCCATGATTTTAAAATGATAATTAAATTTAATTTTAAATATTTATAATATTAAACATTAGTCTACAATAAATAAAATTGTTGCAGATTTTTATGCTGTTTTAGTTTTTCCTACTCCTAGAAGCCAATCCACGATATTTCGGTAATTCCTTTGCATCCATTGGACATTTGCAGCTGTTCTTTCCAACACCTGTTGAACCGGTCTTCCCAGGTCACTGCAGGACTCTCCGACAAATCTCTTTAACTGTATCATACAAATAATATTGTGACACTCTCTAACACATTACCACGGATAAAAGAATACAATCATACAAAAATATTTCAAAGGGATAAACAAAATTGCTTATAATAAATATACTATAATATTTTATAACTTAATAAGAATTGAAAACCTTATACATTTAATTTTTTTTTACTTACTTATATTAAATTTAATTTCATCAAAAACTTTAAACGGAGAAAATAGATACATTGATTTAATATAAAATAAACAATTGTATGGCTTTCTTATACATATCAAGATAATCTCATATTTACCTCCTCATATTCATGAACTTCGTTTAATCTTCTCGTTACAACTTTCAAGATAGAATTCAATGTGGACACGGAGCCGACACTGTGAAACGAGATTTTAATGTATATTTTTTATACATCCATGAATAAAAAACAGAAGAATATACAACATATTTTAATTTTTCTGTTATGTACTATAAAAATCTGGATATAATCAAACATAATTTGTTTCGTCTCAGACACTGTCAATAAATGACTTCATTATAATATCATAAGCGAACGAGTTCCTTTTCTATGAACTACATTATAGCAATTGACTTACTATTCCTTAAGCCGGAGCCAGTTGGCCCTGACGAAGTTAAAAGCAATCGGTTCTCCAATAGATGAACTGGCGACAGCTGAAAAAACTCTGATCGTATCCTGTTTACGTATTCCACTGTCGTTCCTTAAAGATAGATCCAAATACCTAAAACATTTACATCCATCGAATAACATAGTTATCAACAAATGAACATAATTGTTATACTAATCAAATTAATTATTAAATAATTCTAAAAACCGGTTCTACTCGTTTTTAAATATATTATGATACGATATCAAATGCGACATCTAAATCCTTAATTACAAGAGCGTCATTAGAACAATTGTACAAAATTAATTATTTCGATTGATTAAAATGAAGGTCATTATTTATTTTTAAGTAATTTTAATTATATACAAATACATAGTATATATAATTCCATTATCGAAAAACAATTGACTGTAGTTAATTATATCAACTACAGATAAAAGCGACTTCTAGTAATATAAGATTATGTTTTTACCTGTACAATAAGTATGGCGCCCTTGTACAGCCCAGTACAGAAAGCAAAAGTTCTCTTTCTGAAGGCACGCTCGCTACAAGGAACCTTTCCCAGGCAAACTGCCATTCCCTAGCACCTCCGGCTTGAATTCCCACACAGTAAACAGTGCTACGAATATCAGCATGTATCCTAGAATTTTGAATTACTATTCATGATGACTTTATTCTTGTTTATATATTTAAATTAATTATACGATTGTTTTGTGTGTTGTTTGATTCTTCTGCCATTTGTTTGGTTATTTCATTGTTCTGTCATTTGTTTGTTTATCATAATTTAGTTGGCGGTTATAATCTTAGATGAATTTAAAGAAATCAATCTATGAAATCCGTTGGCGATTCATAAAAGCAATTTGGTATAATTGTTATCAGGTAAATATCACATAATAATACTTTTATATATCAATTGCACGTGCTCTATATTATATTATTTTAAATCGCACAATTTAGATAAAAAATTCAACGATTAAAATCCGTATGACGTCACTTAAGACCAGTATACCTAATGTTTCAATTAAATATGTACTTTAATTTGTTCCACTTATATGTAATTATCTAATTAATACTTTTACTGTTGTTTAATATGTACAATGGAATTGGTCCCATGATATTTGAAAACTATTATAAATACTTAACAAATATATATATGTATTATAATATTTCCTATTTCTAGACTTACTCGTTGTAAGCGTCAGGATTAGGTGTAAGCATCCAATTGGTATACAATCTCACAGCATGTTCCAAACATTCAACATGCTGTAGATGACAAGCTGTAGATATAATATCGACTCGGTGCTGAGCTCGAACCACACTTTCATTACTCGTCACCTCCCAACCCAGCTCCTGGACAGCTCCATTCAAGAGACTTAGAACGTACCGCTGAAAAAAGTATGCATATACTTTTTGATGGAGCACAAAGAATATAAGTCTGTTTCATACATTCAAACAACTCAATTACAACCGGTATTAAGTTAAAAATTAATGATTTTAGGAACCTGAATAATTTTTTACACCATTTATTAAAATACATAAAAAAAATCTAATGAAATATTTATCAAATAATTTATATATAGTTTGAAATTCAGTTTGGAATTATATCAAAAAATAAACAATTTTGTACACATTTGAACATTTATATCGACTAACCTGTACAATGTACATAGTATGTAATTATTATACAGTTTACTCTGTCTTAAGCAATAAGTGACTTTTTTATTTATATAACATGTACTTTCCTGTTAGAATTATAATCTTAAAATCTTATGTGTATATAAATTTTCTTATGATTTGTAAGGATTTTTATTACTTTTAGAAAACAGCGAACCTCTTAGCAACTACTTAAAATTTCAATAAATTTATAAACAATCTTTTATAGAGCTTTAAAACGTTTAAAAGATTATAATATACCTACATATTAATTATAAATAAATATCGTCAGTATGATTTATCACGTACAATTAATTCGTCATTGATAAATGACATATTATTTTGGAATAAGTAAACAATATCTTTTTGACAATAAAGATATCGTTGGGTTTCGTTGAAATGGAAATAACATTACATTAATAAAAATTAATCCTTCTAAATGATTTTATTTACTTTATACTGTTTTATTTTTGGGATTTTTTATACTGCAACTTAAAAAACCCTACTAATTATTAGGGCTTGTTTTTGAATTTACGTTAACAAATAATAACATTATTTAATAAAGGAATATTATTTTTTGGCAATTAACTATTTAATAATTGACTCCGTTACCCGAAGATAGAACTACGGTGAATATTTAGTAATAGCTAACACTAAAAAAATCATACAGAACATTAGTGTTAATAAATTAAAAACAATAATCTTTTTCTTTGTTATTAAAATTTCAAGTCTAGTCCTGCCATCTAGTGAGCTTTTGTAAAACTGGCGCTGTTTATCCGCATTAATTTGATATACTTTAAATTACTATTCTTTAACTAAATGCCATTTTTTTTAATATTTAATTTAATTTTATATTAAATTTTAGTTTTTCAGAAATTTAAGTGAACATATTTATTTAAGAAAAATGTAAGTAATGATTTTTTTATCTGAAAAATTTAACAATATATTCATATTGGTACTAATGTCTGATCCTTTTTTTTATCTTTTAACATATTTATCAACTAAATTAAGATGAATATTCACAATAAACCTTTGTAATTTATTTATCTTCAATTTTCATTTCCTATTCTCTTAAATTTATTTAAATCCTCATTTTTCTAGCCCATTAATTTATTATATTGTAAATCCTCGATAGCCCCGCCTCCAAGGCTTCCCAAAGCAAATCTTCCTTAAGTAGTTTTACAGTTCATTAATATACAACTGAATAATCCACAACGCTGTCTTGCATTTTATGCACTGGGAGCCCATGACAATTTATTCTAGTCAGGCCCTTTCATTCGATACAAATATTAATGGGATTAAAACAAAACTAGGTTATCCGCCATTTTGTAGCAGCGACCATATTTTACAATCAATTATAGTGTACATAATTTTATCGTCACCAGGATTAAGGCCAAATTTTATGTCAATCGTTTGTCAGGAATAAGGTGAAACTTAATGAATATATTCAATAAGAATAAAAGGGTTTAATCTAAATAACACTATTTGAAAAGCATCAATACAAATTTACAATAACATAATTGAACAAAATTGAAAGTTGTGACTAGTAACGCCATCTCTTAATACAAATATGATTAAAGATGTTAACTTACCTTGTATTCTAGATAGTACGCGCCTTTCGACAACATGGTATCAATGTAACCTAATGCCACGAGTCCAGCCTTCCACGGCACGTAACTTCTTTCATGGGCTAAATAATTTGTAATATCCAAAGCAGTCATATAGTCCAATCGACCAGATAATGCCAAGTTCATAGCATCGTCGACAATTTGCGCTCGATTAATCGGATGTATTTCTTCAAAACGAGATTTATCGTTAAGAATCTTAATCAACATTTCCCAATTTCGTTGATCGTAATTAATGCGGTAAAATCCTGCGAACAGATAAACACTTTAACTATACGATTATTTTCATGGTTGTTATTATTATCAGAAGGAAGGTCTACTACATATTTTTATCTAAATAGGATAAAATAGAATTACGAAAACTAAAAAGCGTATATATTGGTTCAAACAAAACTGTCACAGTAAAACAAAGGTTTGATTGTGTCCCAGTACTTGACTTAAATGTATTGGATGGTCGTAGAGCGGACCTAACAGTTTGTAAAATACTAACCTGTTTGTTGTATATTTCCAATGAGCCAATCATTTTCACTTATGGTTATATTATGTACAACAATGGATCTCTCTCCTCTTAGCCATATTTTAGGGCGAGTAGACTCAAAGTCCTTTTCAACAGCAGTTGTATACGATATGGGTATCCACCAAACTGAAGAATTATGCAACTCATTTGTTTCATTTATTAATACAAAACGTTCCTTAAAAATGAATAACACGTTTCAAAAACAATTTAATAAAAAACTCAATTCAAATCTCGTTTAATTTTTCAAAAACTGAAGTACCTGTCTAAATGTAATGGCACCAGTCTTATAATCCCTTGTTATTGATAATACTGGGAACCCAGTCTGCAAAGTCCAGGAATCCATAACGACAGCTACGTCGGCATCAAAAGAACCCTTCTCTCTTGCAGCATTAGTAAGTGCACTCCAAAGATCTCTTTGCTCGGCATCCCCATACTTTTTGGCATTTAAGTAATCAGTAATGCCAGAGTTAAATACTTCGTCGGTTAAAAAGTGGTTCATCATACGAAGAATTGCTGACCCTAAGAAAATAATAACACATAAGCGTTTCTTTTTTTTTAACAATTTATTCATTTAATAAAAATACGTATGTGTGTTAATTAATTAATTTTATTGAATAATTTATACCTTTGCCATAAGAAATTTTATCAAAAATAGCTCCAATTTCTTCAGGATTTCCGACTTCAACCGAAATTTGATGAGATGATGTAAGTGCATCTAATTTGAACACGCTTTGAACTTCATTCAAAACAAATACCTCCATAAGCTTCCAAGATTTTTCAACCTTAAAATTACACAGTGTTCACGGGGTATTTTATGTGAAATAAATTTTAAGCATTTAATATGAATTGTATGTTAGATTATATAAGAAACTAACAATATTTGTTACTTACAGCATCTACAGCTACATATTCCACATAGCTAGCAAAACCCTCATTAAGCCATATGTCTGACCACCAAGCTGGAGTCACCAGGTTTCCAAACCATTGATGAGCAATCTCGTGAGCAACGACAGAAGCTACTCGGGCCTTTGCCGTTGTAGGGGACACGCCTTCTTCATATAACATAGCAATTTCTCTAAAAAATGTCAACGTTATTAACTTCAAAATAAGTAGAACAGCACTTTTTATCATATTAGATATAGATTAGAGGAAGTGCATTAAGGGCTTTCTAAAGTTAATTCATATTTTATTTGACATAATAAGATTGGCTTTGAATAATAAAAAGGAATTCTGCTGTATCAGAGTCATAAAAACATGCATCTAAATGATTAACATATTTTTGTAGTAAAATATTTTTGTTATATTTTTAGAAAATTGCATAATAAAATTACAGTATAATAAATATATACTACTATGTATTATTACAATCATTTAAAATACATAAATACATAGACTTTACACAAACTATTTCTCTCTTTATTAATAAATCACTTTTTAATTCCAGTAATTTAAATTTTAGATTGCCTAACAATCATACCTAAATGTTAGCAAACCCCAATTCTCCATCGCCCCTGCTTTAAAATCTGGTAAAGCGATCATGTCTATTTTTGGCAAAGGAAATTTAATTTTATAATATTCCTCTAGAAACTTTAATATTTTTGGTCCGATATCAAGAGCGTAGGCCGCTGAAGGTAGAGCTTCTTTCCTCGCCCATACGGAGAAGTTATGGTCACTCATGTTTCCAAAATCTGTCACAGCGAAGGCGACTAAGTATGTCGACATTGGAAGCGACTCCGCATAATGATCCCAAGTATAATCTTTCAGGGCTTCACTGGAAAGATCAAATATTTATAAAGTAAACTACATATTTAACTAAAATTATATGCATGGGTAAACCTTAAACTTTTAGTCTTCTTATTTTAAAAAATCAATAAAGAAAATACCTACGCCAAATAGTTTTTCTAAGCAATTTTACTGTTTTCGTTCAGAGTGTCAGATTCCTTGGTAGAAAAGACTTTTTTAAAGTAAATTATTGAGTACTTTTGATTATTTTTTTGAAGTAAATTATTTATATATTCAGTAAATTATTATTACAATACATATAAATAAAATAAACATCTCCGTAATTCAGTCTAAACAAATAAATGTAGACTTTTCAACGAAATTAGATTTAAAATGTTTGCTAGCTATTACTACTAATACTCACTGTGGGCTTCTTCCAACCATATTCATATTAGACACTGAAGTCATATTATTTAATCGCGCAATACTGATAGTAAATTTTGCTTTCAAAGCCGGTTCGTCCCAGCATGGAAACGCACGCCTTGCATCGGTAGCTTGAAACTGAGTCACTGCTATCCATCTGAAAATATCAAAATAAATTTCAAGACAAGGAAATATAAAAATAGCAACAAAATGCTCACACTTCTTTTAAAAAATTTACATACAATCAGGAGCTAAATATGTTTAATCTCTTGAATAAAAAAAAATTTGAACAGATTAATTTACATAATGGAACTATATGTCCATAAAGTTATAATTAATCCTACATTTAGATGCCAAACAGCGATTCATTGATGGAGCACAAATGCTTACACGGATACGAGTAATGCATAGTAAGCGAATAGTGTGACCTCCCAGTAAGAATACTAAAGGATTCAATAATAGCAATATTTCCGTATCGCATGCATATTTTTAGTGTTAAGAGTGAGATTTTACTCAATGGTGGATATTTTTTATTCTATATTAAATAATATAATCTACAATACCTTTTGACTTTCTTCTCTTCATACGAACTTCGATAAAACCCATGAAGATTGTCGTTCAAGATTCCTACATAAGTAATGTTAAGAACATACTGTTGTCCCGCTATCAAAGTTTCTGTTGTATCAAGAATTTGGAATTGTCTAGCGACATCTTCAGTTCTTCTTATTATTTTAATTTCTTTCCCATCTTCCTTCTTATACAAATTAATTTTATAAAAACTTAATTCTACACCATGAAACGTTATTCTGTTTGTGTTATTTTTCACAGTTATAACAATGCTGATTTCACCATCAAATGTGAAGTTTCCTTCAATTATATAAGGGGTTAGTTTTAACAAATAGCTATCTGGTTTTATATTCGTTGGAAGTCTAACATCAGTCACAGTGTTATCTACTTCTTTAGTGGTTGTTTCTGTGTAACTGGTTGTACTTTCAACAGAAACACTTGTAGTACTATCTGTACTTAGAGGTATAACTAGTAACTTAGATTGTTCACAGTAAGTTAGTTTGGTGACATTAGCTAAATGATCAGTTCTTGGGCATGCAGCAAAATTGTATACTATGAAGGCTGTAGCGACGAGTGCTAATGCGAATATGATGAGAATGACAAGGGTGAGGCTCCTGGACAGGAAAATGCCTCGTTTGGTCTTCGTGGAGAAATCTGTCTGAAGATTGCCGTCCATTATAGACAAGGGTTCGTGACCTTGAGTCATCACATCAGAGCCTGGCCTGCGTAAAACAAATATTTTCTAAGTATTTACTATTGACTTATATTATATATACTGTTTGTATTAAATTTATTCTAACTGAAGTGATTCTAACTAAATTCTAAATTTTAAAGTTTAATATCCCCACAATTCAACATTTTTGAAATAAGCGAATAAATGATGGAAAACGATTACAAATATGCGGTATTAAAAAGTAACATGTTTTATCTCACCCTTAATTCTATTAAACTCACTCAAGAATTTAAATATTTAAATGATACTTTTAAGTAATAACAGATATATTTTAGTGTATGTTGATGATAAAATATCAAAATAATAAAAAGGAAATCTAGGGTTGGGTTACTACCAATTATTATTTCTAAATAATGCTTTAAATAAGTCACATTTAACAAGTGTAAAACAAAAATATTGCTCCACAATGAGACTCTTTGTTCTTTCCCCAATAGCTGTAAGGTGTGAGAACGATCACAGGGGCTAACCGCTCAATTTCCTTAATTTTTCGCCACAAAAGAACGAAGGGTATTGCCAAATTGTTCCTTTGTGACGACCGTAAACACAATTGCTTCAAACCAAATTCATGCCATGTGAGGGGAAAAATTCGAAATGAAACCCCGTAAAGTATGTTGCTTATAAATAAAAGGAAATAATGTAGTAGTCCTTTCACTATACAAAAATATTATATATATATATTCATTCATATATTTGAAAATATTATATTGACGATTGAAAAAATGTGCGAGTATTTTCCACAAAACATAAATTATACAATTTTTCATTGGAAACGCCCAATTCAATATTTAACTTATTTTAATGAGAATAATCAGTTATAAACATCATTTTTAATTTATTCATTTTATTTTAAATACTTTAAAGATAAATATTTTCAGAAGCATAAACTACTTCTATTTTTATATAAAAAAACAGCAATACCAATACTATAAGCTAGTGTATAAAAACCAATGAAACAAGGTTTCCATATGGCAAATAGATTTTGATTGAAATGCGTAAAAGTAATCAGTGCGCCGTTTATTGTAACAAGTTAGAAGTATACGCTACATAAATAAAAATAATTTAAAAATATTTCGAACATGATGTAGTAAGAAATTTCTAAATAATCTTTTAAAAGACGATGAAAACTTTAATGAATTTATGTATTCATATTTAAAAAATCACATGCAAAATTATGCATTCTATGTATTTCATTCTATCTTAACTAATTTTGACTTTATTGACTTTATATTTTGAATCACATATTTAATCCAAGTAAAGGATTTTATATTTATGTATTTTATAATC
>DVQO01001168.1:0-10949 GCA_018231785.1 Danaus gilippus
ACACTACAATAAAAGCTAAATCTTTCTAAGAAGAATGGGCTTGTTTATTTTTTAAAACCATGTCAAGTCATGGTGCTATTTTTGAAATATTAACAATCAGATTAGCTTATAATTGAAGTTTATTTCTCTTTTTTTTTGTTTTAATATCCACTATTGCATAGAATTACTTTAACTTAGCCTTTTGTTTTAATAATTTCCTTATCTGTCTATAACACAAGGGGGTTGACAAAATTTTTCAACCCATAAAATGGCCGCTATATCAAAAAAAGTGAAAAACACTGATGTAGTACAAGCCATACATTAGACATTTTTAATTATTTCTGCTCACCTTATGTAAATTAGCAACAACCCTAACTATATCATAAAAGATCAATATGGCTTCCTTTTCAGGAACTTTCTTCACTTTAGTAACATATTGTTGTAAATTAATAAGTTCGCTACCCTTTTCACTAAATTGGTGTGCATTCACACAATCTAATACTAGAAATAGCCTTTGTCTCACACGACCAGTGTATATTAAGCCTGGCCCATTTGGATTTGGAACTTCCTCAACAGCATGGTCCTGGAATTTTATTTACAATACATCACATGAATATAAACATAATAACATCAAAAGATAAAATAATTATACTGTTTTATTAAGAAAATCCTTCTTCAAATAACTACTAGTTAGATAAACAGTACTTAGAGAACACACACTTGTAATTGCTAAACAAATATTGCCAGTTGCCACTAACCTTAAACAATCCATGATGATGTATAACACCATCCTGGTCTTTCAACAACGATAACAATGAATACTCCGTGTGCAGAAGCATTTTGCCTTGTCTGTCATCCTGTGTTTCAGTTTGTCCCTCGTTTCGAAGGGTTAATATTTTTATTTGGTAGAATTCATCAGTCTTTTCTTTACGAGCCAAACACTGCACTATACTCTTAACAGGACTGGGTCCTAATTTAGGTCCTAGTAAATAAGGGCCAGCTTTACGGACATGCTTATCCGGAACTGGAGTGCCAGGAGCAGGCACATCGCTTTTATTATATAGCACTTTTGGTTTACGAGGAGAGTTCGGACTTAACTTTTTCGAATTCTTGAGAACAGAACTAGACGTTGAACTTGCGTATGCAGAAACCCTCGCAATCTTTGGACTCGGTTGCAGCAACAAAGGTCGAGTTCGTTTACCATGATTTACACTAGTGCCAGGTTTTTCTTGATCCATAACTTTACTTCAACCAGCTGTAACTTTTCACTAAGATTTACAAAAAGATTTTGTTGATTTTTTTTATGTTTTTGTTAAGACATATTAAAGACAGATACGAAAGTAAAACGAATGTCCTTTATTTATTTGGACAAATCACACATTGAAATGTCTGTAATCATTGAATTACAAAATTGTTTAAAAATCTATATACCACAGTATAAAAAAATCCTCATCTAGTTTTAGTTTAATATTTTCTGTAATATGTATCTAATTACAAATTATTGTGAGCAACAACTATTTATTGAGACTTCAAGCTACAGTTTATTTTATTACAGCAATATTAGGAAATGATTTTAAAAATTACTATTCCAATAGCAACACCAATGTATGATACAGATTTCTGATTTTGACAGATATTTTTAACCATGTTTTGTGAAGACCAATGTAGTTCCTGACTATATTTTGTGACATAACAACCAATAATATTGCGAAATATATAAAAACATTAAAAATTGTAAATAAGAGGGCCTTCGAACATTATGTGGAAGGGCTTAAGAATAACACAGACCCAGCTTTCTAAGCTACATTTTAATGGGCACAAGCTACAGCCAGTTGGTGTACCCGCTTTAGATTCTGTATTAAATGAGTGGTACGAGTTTTGCAACAAGCCCCCTAAAGGATTTGAAAAATATTTTAAACCGGGACCCAGTCAAAAACAACAAAAAAAACCGGAGAAAGATGATTCTCCTGCACCGTCAAAAAGTTCACCGCCACCATCCAAGCCGAGCTCTTCACAGGATAAATGGAATATAAATATGTTTTCTAACACTGGTGGTGGTAGAGGTTCCGGTCGAGGAGGCTATGATGGTCAGGACAAAGAAAAGTGGATGATGTTCGGCGCTGTTGGTGTCGTAACCTTACTTGCTTCCATCGCGTACTTCGAACTTAGATACAGAGAAATAAGCTGGCGAGACTTTGTAAATTTATATTTAAATAAAGGAGCAGTCGAAAAGTTGGAAGTCATTAACAAAAAATGGGTCCGTGTCCGATTAAATGCAGGATCAGCACTTGAAGGAAAAATTATTTGGTTTGCCATAGGCAGTGTCGATTCATTTGAGAGAAATTTAGAAAATGCACAAATAGAAATGAGTGTTGAACCACCAAACTTTGTCCCTGTTATTTATAAGACTGAAGTAGAGGCTGCTAGTTTAACTGGAATGCTGCCAACATTATTGATAATTGGTTTTTTGATATACATGATGAGAAGATCAGCTGATATGATGGGCAGAGGTGGTCGGAAAGGTGGAGGACTCTTTGGTGGTGTTATGGAATCAACTGCTAAACTTATCAACCCAACAGATATTGGTGTTAAGTTCCAAGATGTTGCTGGATGTGAAGAGGCAAAGATTGAGATTATGGAATTTGTTAATTTTCTTAAAAATCCCCAGCAATACATAGATTTAGGAGCTAAAATACCCAAAGGTGCCTTACTAACAGGACCCCCAGGTACAGGTAAAACACTTCTTGCTAAGGCTACAGCCGGTGAAGCCAATGTTCCATTCATAACTGTCTCTGGTTCTGAATTTTTGGAGATGTTTGTTGGTGTTGGTCCATCAAGGGTTCGTGATATGTTTTCCATGGCTCGGAAACATGCACCATGCATCCTATTCATTGATGAAATTGATGCTGTTGGTAGAAAGAGAGGAGGTCGCAGTTTTGGAGGTCATTCTGAACAGGAAAACACACTTAATCAACTTTTAGTTGAAATGGATGGCTTTAATACTACAACTAATGTTGTTGTGTTAGCTGCAACCAATAGAGTTGATATTTTGGATAAAGCTCTGTTAAGACCCGGTAGATTTGATCGACAGATCTTTGTTCCAGCTCCAGACATAAAGGGTAGGGCATCAATATTCAAAGTACATCTTACACCACTAAAGACTACATTGAATAAGGAAAATTTGGCTCGTAAAATGGCTGCATTGACACCAGGTTTGTATATTTTTCAATAAATATATTATATACAATTATGTTACAATTAACTTCAAATTTAATATTAATCATATGGTTTCTTCCTCATTCCTTTAACATGTATAAAAGTATTAAAATGATATATATAAATAAAGCAATTATTACAGTTCTTATGTTAGTTAATTTCTTTATTAGTAAAGTGCTTACTTAGTATTAATGACCCTCTCCAATTGTTAACTATAAAAATTCGCCATTTTTCATAAATATTATTCTAGAACTAATCAATAGAAATACTTATAATCTATGAATGATTTTATAACGAAATAAATAAGTCTATAAATTACTTTCCAGTTTAAGTGAATGTTATAAACAGTGTAACATACAGCAACTTTACTTGTAGTTTCACATAAAATATATATTTTGCGAGAATTACTATTGGAATTCACTGTATTTGAGGCACATTAGCAAGTTTTTCATTCAGTTTGGTTTAAATATATAGTGTCGTTATTGCTTATAATATAGTTTTAGAAATAACAATCACATTTTAATTATACAGTTAATTTTAAATAAGACAATATAAAAACTCCAAAACATTTTTGGAGTTTTTACAACAATCATTCCTATTTCAATCTTAATGACTATTATTCAACTTTAATAACTAATACACTAAACTCTAGAATTACATACATATAATCAAATATTAATATTTTGCTACTATTTGTTCTAATGAGATTTTTTTGCTATTTCCAGGATTTACTGGAGCTGATATTGCCAATGTATGCAATGAAGCAGCCCTGATAGCCGCAAGAGAATTAGCTAACGACATCACTATGAAAAACTTCGAACAAGCTATTGAAAGAGTTGTTGCTGGCATGGAAAAGAAATCCAATGTCCTACAACCTGATGAGAGGAAGATTGTAGCATATCATGAAGCGGGTCACGCTGTTGCTGGCTGGTTTTTACGACATGCCGACCCACTACTGAAGGTTTCCATCATACCTAGAGGCAAAGGTCTAGGTTATGCACAATACTTACCAAAAGAACAGTATTTGTACAGTAAGGAACAACTATTTGACAGAATGTGCATGACTCTGGGTGGCAGAGTTAGTGAAGAAATTTTCTTTGGTAGAATCACAACTGGTGCTCAGGATGATTTGAAGAAGATAACGCAGAGTGCCTACGCTCAAATTGTGCATTACGGTATGAATCCTAAAGTTGGTAATGTATCATTCGAAATGCCCCAACCAGGCGAAATGGTTATCGATAAACCATATTCAGAGAAAACAGCGGAATTAATTGATTCAGAAGTAAGAGATTTGATCAACTCAGCCCACAAACATACAACCGATCTTTTGATTAAACACAAACCGAACATCGAAAAAGTTGCGGAGAGACTTTTGAAACAAGAGATTTTAAGCAGAGACGACATGATTGAACTCTTAGGTCCAAGACCCTTCCCAGAGAAGAGTACTTATGAAGAATTTGTTGAAGGCACTGGATCGCTGGAAGAAGACACGACTTTGCCTGAGGGGTTAAAGAATTGGAACAAAGAGAAACAGCCAACAATACCTCCACCTCAATCTATACCAGGAGCGAGTAAAAATTAAGATACTGTATTGTAGTAGATTGTTGAGTTTATAGTCATTTTATGTGAAATAAATAGATTACCTTTAAGACTTAAAGGCTTTTTTGTTATAATTATTGTTTGTATGACTAGTATTTTTGAAGTGCATTACGGACTCTCGAAACAGTATAAATATCTAACAAATCATTGGAACAACTCAATAATAATACCATATTTTGTACAATTTTTCAAATGTACTGTGATGGCATTTTTTCTTTAATATACAGAGATTGTATTATGCTTCTTAATAAATAAATTCTTCAAACAATTGTCTATTTTTATAATACAGAGGATTTAAATAACGTACCACATTTTCGAGTACCAATATATTTAATTGGCCACTGGCAGAAATCAAAAAAATTACATTTACCTCCCCTCTACGTAATTTATTTTGAAGGGCGAGCACTTTCACACATTCGCGTTTGTGGACGAGACGTCGCCAAAGTAATACGTGACTGTGCCTGTCCTGTACATAGATAAGAAGGAACAACTTCAACAAAAAAAAAAACAGGGTTATATTAAAATTATAATATGAAAATATTCAAATATTGACTGAATTTACATCCAGCCTTCTTTCTGTTTATTTAAATATTCACTACCATTACTTTATACATCACCAATTTCTTAAGTAAATTCAGTTTTTTGTACAATATAAAAAGAATCTTATATTAAATCTATGTTTACACGCGGGTTGTGTACAACACGCCCGCATTCTCATTAAACTTGATCTAACCGAGCGAACGAGAAATAAGAAATTTAACAAAATAATTAAAATTATGGTAATTATTACATGTACCTATGCTATTTTATGTTCAACATTTTATGTCAATATTCAATTATTATCTATTCTTAATTCTATCCTATGATATAACATTATAAATGATGAAAAGGTATCTGCACGATATCATTCAACAATAATCCATTAACAATTCGAAATCCATTCACATCTATCAAACAGAAAATTAAAACTAATCTCAGTAACAACGAAACATACGACGGTCAATGACAGTCTCTGATTTTTTCTCCTTTTGGTTTCCGCCCCCTCTTTTTGCCGGAAGTGACGCCGGCGAGAACCATTGCAGCCCTTTTAGCAACGCACGATTTGCAAAACCAGTCTTCCGTGGCCCCCGGATCCTCCGTGATGCCGACACAGATCCAATGGTACCACCCATCGCATCCGTCACAACCTATCATAGGCGAGCCATTGTCTGGCCGTCCACAAGCGGGACATACCCATATTTTGTTTCCTTGTTCGTCCACATAATATGGTGTTGGAAGTGGTCCTGTAGGTTTTTCCACAGAAACTGGTGCAGGCGCTTGCGGTTCATCCGATATCGTAGCTGGCTCGTCTTCAAAATCTTCGTTATTACCTTTTTTCGACAAAGGTTTTATCAAGATTCTTTTATATTTTGAATGACTTGAAGGTGGACGGTTCTTTCTTTGCGGCGAACCAGGTATAGGCGGAGGTGATTGTGATTCTAACGGCTCTGAAACATGATTATGTTTAGAATGTCTTTGCTTTGGTGGCCTCGTTACTAAGGCAGATATTTGGGCTAGTTCTGGGGACCGACTGTGCTCTCGTGATACTGATTCCTCTTTAACAGGAGAAGTCTCTTCCTCTTCTTTCTTTACAACAGGCTTTATATTTAGTTTATATACATCTGGAGAGCTGGGTGGCATCGGTGAATTTGAATTGGAAGAAGCTAGTTTAAGGGTAAGTTTGGGCACGAGACCATCTGCGGACTTTTCTTTCTTTTTCTCCTTCTTTTCTTTCTTTATTCTATCTTTAATTTCCTGTCTCTCTTCCTTATCTTTTTTCTTTTCAGACCTATCTTTATTCTTGTCTTTTTTATCCTTCTTCTTTTTTATTTTAATGCCATCCTTATCTCGCTTTTCCTTTTTATGAGACTTATCTTTCTTCTTCTCTATATTATCCAGGTCTTGAGAAATTTCCGGAGCAGTATGTTTGACTGGCGTCGGCTCAGGAATTGAAAGAGGTTCAGGTTTAGGAACAACGACTTGTGGTTCTGGTGTAGGTATTCGAATTGGCGTTGGAATTTCTCTTGGTGGTTCAGGTCGAACTGGTTCTTTAGGAGGATTCAGTTCAATCGTTATATCCGGCTGTACAGGAGGCATTTTATATATACTTGACTTATGGTCCTTATTTGATTTAGATTTCTGTTTTTGTAAAATATTTGGAATGGTTGGAGATTTGTGCTTATCGTGACGATCTTTGTCGCGTCCCGTCATTGGTGATTTATGCATCATCCTATCTTCTTCGTTTTCAACAGGTATAACCTCTAAACTTGGACGTCTAAGCATTGGCGGTATTTTTACAGGAGACGATCGCGAAGAATGAGGAAAATTGCCCATCGGCATAAGATGATTGGGGATACCGGGGCCGAGACCACCTGGTAGAAAACTTGATCCTGGTATAAGCCCTGGTCCTCCTGCCCCTACAGCAAAAGGATTACCAAGGATATTTGGGGGTTGTAAACCTCTTAGTGCAGGGTTGTTAGTCAAACCAGCTAAAAAGTCCCCACCAGGTATTAAGCCATGACTAGGTATTAATCCCGGACCTGGCATCATTCCCCGCCCTGGTGGCATATTAGGAAAGAATGGAAAACCAGGTGGCATTTGTGGTAATTTTAAATCATTTTTAAGCCTATTAGACTTAACTGACTTTTCACTTTTAATTTTAGACTTTTTCTTTTCTACCATTGGCATCATTTCAAAGGCCAACTGTTGATGCTGTTTCTTGAGTTTTGCTTCTAATTTCGCTGCTTTATCTTTTTTATCTTTATGTTTCTTTTCCTTCTTCAATTTTGGACTGACACTAGCGATATCTTTGGGAAAAGGTACTTGTAATGATTTATTTATAGAAAGGCCAACTGATTTTGGCTCAGGGGATGTATTTCTAGAATGAGGCACTGGTTGAGCATCCAATGAATCATCATCAATGTTGATGATTTCGTGAGACCTAATATCTATTTCTCGGGACAAATCAACTGGACTGTTATTATTGTTCACATATTCAGCACTTTTAACTCGGTTTTCACTTATTTCATGTGATGAATTCTGCAACCTTGAAATTGTTGTATCTGGCTGTGAAAATAATTTTTCAGGAACAACTTCTGGTGTATGCTTTTCTTCTTTAGATTTGTTCGATATTCTTTTAAATATATTAATCTTTGATCTATCTGGCTGAGATGCTAACTTTTCTTCTTCATCTATAACCTCTTTTTTGATTTGAACATCCGGAATAAGAGAAATTGTAGAAGATTGATGTTTATGAGCAGTTAAAGAATTGGAAACAAGCGGAGATTTTGAGATAGGTATTTTTTTAGGTACCGGAATTGAATCTTCAGTGGGTAGAGATGGCCGAGTTGTGACAGGTGATGGTGGATCAATTGGTTCCTGTTTTATAACTGGCCTGATAGGTTCTTGTATTGTAACAGGTGGTGGTGTCGGTATAGGTATAGATGGTGGTGGCATTGTTGGTTTTATAGGTGCTTGTAAAGGCCTTGGCGCAGGCATTGTCACATGATTATGATGCGTCGGATGAACATCTTTACTTTTCATTGGATATCCCGGAGGATACCTATCCAATTTACTACTATCTTTAGATTTACTACCCTCACCTTTATGACTCTTATCTTTTCTTTTACTTTTCATAATTTTTCCATTAATTAACTTATTCTTCTTAGATTTCTTATCAATTTTATCTAACATTGGTACTTTAATTGCATTTGAATGGTGTGAATTCACTTTATGCTTGTCATGATGTCTTTCAGAAATAATAGTGGGAGGCTTAGCTTCTGGTAATTTACCTTCTCTAGCCGGTGAAAGAAAACCTGACATAGTCATCATAACACTGCTAATTTCCCTTGTCCTTTCCTCTTCATCCAGCCGTAACCTTGGTCTTTTACTATTTGGTAATGAAACTGGATCGATAGGCCTCTTAAATATATCTTTAGGTTTCTCTGGACTATCAGTGACAGATATTTCAGGACTTGTACATGACACATTAGCATCAACATTATCGATACCATTTTGCCGAATTTCAACCGTTCCTGCAACAACAGGTGTATCTCTTTCTTTCTCTGGGTACATAGGAGGCAAGTGCTCATGCACATGCATAGGTCTTGTAACTACCTCATAACTGCCAGGTTTAAGGAAATTTAAATTAGATTCTTTAGGTTTTGGGAACCTTTCTGTTTTAACAGGAGGTGGAACGGGAGGCACAGATCTAGTATACTCTCCTAATTCTGGCAATTGGATGTGAAGGTCACGGAACACTAACCCTAGGTCATTTAAGTTTGGTTCAGTCCTATTAAATTGTTCGGCGTATCGGTTAGCTTGAGTGCCCAAAGTACAAATGTACTTTTCCAAAACATGTACTAAAATGTCGAGTGGCGTGGAGTTTATCCCATTCCATCCTATAGTTTGGCATACTTGGGCAACATTCCTCCGTAATATCTCTCGGGCGTACGCCTCTGACATTATGACACCAACAAAGTTATCTGGAACAAACGTATAAATTAAGATTAAAGCGAAAAAAAGACCTTCAAATAATGTAAGCGTAAATTGCTGATCATAACTCACAAATTCACTATGAAAACATTAACCTGTACATACGATAGAACACTTAAAACAGCAAATCTCATGATTTTCATACCTGCAAGTGTCTAGTAGTACAGAGACAATATCCCAAACAGGTGAATACTTCAAGTTTGGAACAACCATGTATGCTTTGCTACAATATTCAAAATTCACGGATAAATTATTATAACACATTTAGGGTTTACGATGCAAAGTAACGAAGTGTTTACGTAAAAACTTCTCAGCATTCTACAAACACAGTGCCCCGTGCGCCATGATTGCATTTTGGGTTGTCAATGTTTAGTGTTGCAAGAGAATAATAAATATAATGGCGGTCAATTATAGTCTCGTTCACTGAAAAGTATTTTTATGATTTATGGACTGGACAACAAATCGTACAAGTTTATATTTTTATGACCAAATATTTTTAGGGTATAACTATTGGAAACTTATCAAGTTTATTATAATGACCAACAATTCAAAATGAGATTATTTAACATTTGTAGTTAATTATGTCATTAAGGTAAGATTAAGTAAATACATAATGAAATTTAATATAATTTACTAATCTGTTTTGTCATATGTTGTATTAGTTATGTAAACAATCATATTAATTATTATTTATATAAAAGTAGCCAAACAAATGCTATCGAGCCAAATTTCTTAATTTCTACCTTGATTATTTAAATGAATTGTTTGGTCAAATAATAAATCTTAGCGGGGTGATATCAATTAGCTCCAAAGCTTCTTAACTTCTTATTAATTAGATATATATATTGAAGTATTATGAATATTATTGAATAATATATATGTCTTGACGTCTTCATGAAAACATCTTTATGAAAGCAATATTTTGCTCCCACTTAAGAGTTTTCGATATTGTTCTCTACTTTTACCTTTTTAAAATATATTTTAAAAGTTTTAAATATAGTAACACAAAATTTCGCTGTCCCAATGTAATGACACTATGTCAAACAAAACCGCAAATGGTAGTCTGACGATGTGCTTTTCGTTGTAACAATTTTCGTAAATAAGTTTACTATTTAAACTTATAACACAGAATAGTGGCAAATTAAAAAAGTGCATTTATCTGCTCAAAAACTGTCATATTTTTCACTAAAACACATAAAAGGTACGTGATACGTTTTGTCCTTTAGAAGCTGGGCTGAAATAAAAGGACATTGTATGAAAACTAAAAAAATGACCACATCGTCAGAGGACGTTCTTTTGAGTGTAGGACATGTAAGATATAAAAAGGGCGATGGCACTTTGTATGTTATGAACCAAAGATTGGCATGGATGCTTGAGAACAGGGACACTGTAGCTGTCTCTCACAAGTATGCAGATATAAAAAGTAAGTTACATTTCAGACATATATTATGAAGGTTTACTACTATGTCTGTAATATTATGATATAAAAAATAGTTCTATGGATTACTAAATCTGAGTTTTCACAATTTTTATTTCTATTCCCTGTATTGTGTAATATACATTACAATCTTACAACAACCTTTGATCACATGTTTATTAACTTGTATAATATTTTGTCATCT
>DVQO01001169.1:0-10947 GCA_018231785.1 Danaus gilippus
TGTCTGCATCAATGCATAGATAATAATGGTCGTCATACTCGAAAACAGAATTAGGTACTTCAAAGTCAATGACATTGTACCAGCTAGCAAAATTATTTGGAGTACATCGAATGCTTCATGGCTCGTGTAATTGCTCACTAAATATATTAAGACTCCAATTTGTTTAAGATATAAGATTTAAAGAAATCTTAGTTGTGATTTGTGAGAGTTTTTTCTAATCAACCATATCTGTAGTAACTTGCGGGTTATCGACATCGTCGCAAAAAAATTATGGAGCGGAAGTGATGCTGAGAAAAAAAATAACGAGGGGTGAGGCAGGGAGGTGACAGGTGTGAGTTCAACGACCACCACATAGTTGCCAAGAATGGAACCCGTACTAGCCGTCAAGATATAAAACTTATCAGACATAATCTATTTACGTGTTCGATTACATGGTATGCTACTACCGGTCTTGACGACGCGGTAGTAATATTTTTATGAGTCAAGCTGCGTAATAGATTTGCTGTATTTTTGCAAGCTGGCAATGACTCCATGTCAATGACATAAAGCTCGTCCACATCTGAACCATTAACATTCCATTTCATAGCATAATTGCAGCCCCATTATGCAAAAATGTCGTAATCTTAGCTAACATTTTATGTAAGAAAATGACTTTCATCTACATGCCATTACAGAATATTATGCACTTCCGTTGCATCTACATAATTCTCGTATTTTATTTGTTAAATTTTCTAAATTACATCATATTAGCGTAACCATTTGTATAATGATCGCTCCAAGTTCATTATTCTATTATTGTCTTGTTGTTTGAATATAATTGTGGACAACTAGACTGGTCCGGCTTATTAAGTCCCGCTAAAAAAGTTTATTTATAAACTGATTAGCATAAACAAGAAACCCATGACAGAAAAGTTCACATCTCAGGTTTAGCACCAGGAGAATTGTTAAATTAAAATAATTACTGATTATTACGAAATAATCAACTTCGCAAAAGCTATAAGTCATTAACATATTCTAATTTTGTTTTTCTATAACATTTATAAATATATATTTAAAGAATATCGTTTGTAATCCATCGTTATCTGAATTAAAATTTCATCAAAATAACACCTAAGTCGTAAAAAATATATTAAGTTATAATTTTTTTGAACTACATCAAAACAGTATTGCTATCCGAAAGAAGTCTGACATGCCATTTTATAGCTTATGACATCATTACAGTATTCTTTTTTATTGAAATTTCACGGCACGAAATAGATGTTTATAAAAGTGGATTAACTTTTCATTACGTGTGGGCCGAAAGTTATTAAAATAGATTTATTATTATTTCGAATTTTTTTTTGAAAGGTCTGCAACAGGTGGTGACTATATCCTCTAACAGAAGTTTTTTGTGTTATACATCTAAAATCTTTATATTATGACCGCCTTTAGAGTTCTGTCTTAAGAAAATATTAATTCAAGTACATAGTCTGATAACGTCACTAAGTTAGTATAGCTTTCTTGCAGCTTTGACCATGTCTAGATAAGATTTGATAACTAAAAGCCTGTGTAAGCTAAGAAGAGGCGGTGCGTTGTATCTGGCGCGAGGCATTTCGTCCTTGAGCACGTCATCTGCTCACACTCCATTATTTCGAACCCTTTTTTGTGTTCCGATCGTTATCCGACCGCGAACAAACCAATCAATATTCCCACGGACGGGGGTAATCAAAAAGTTTCGATGGAACCACAAACTGCCATTTTTTATGGCATATTAAATAACGATTCGCCTTCCTCCTCTGAGTCATAGTATTTTTGGAAAAAATATTTCAGTTCATTGACTGGTGTTGAGGTATTATAAATTTCCGAACATCAATTATACGTATGTTGTTATGGAGCGTTAATGAACTCGGCCGTGAAATGGCTACCTTGCCCTTTAAGTTCTGTAATATAAGTCGTTGCGATGCGTACGACTGGTTTCCATTATGTAACTCGGTGCTCGGTGCACTCGCTTAGCGCCGGCGCGAAGCTTAACCGCAATGCACTGTTAGCATGCAGGCGCTAACTTATTACCACCAGGTGTTGTATATTATTTATGTTAGTTATTTTTTACTTATTTTACAAATGTCCTAGACAGCGTTTTTTGCGTTTCTTTTAACGGCAAAAGGATTCTTCGGGCCTTATCTGGCTGTGATACGTTAGAAATAATAATTTCAACAAAAATCATTAAATGTACTTAACGATATGTATGCAAACTTTAAATAATTAGAATATCTTTAAGCATAAAATTTATATAACTGAATATACGAAAGCTACCTTTTTCGTCTACGATCAAGTGATTGTTATTTTTAACACGCACCATAAGTTCCGGTGACTAATCGGCGAATTAAACATCCATTTATACAGAAATTATTCAAAGTTATATGTAAGAATTGTTAAACGCTATAAAACCACCAGGTATGGTCTCATTAGTATTCGTTTACAAACTGTCTCGTGACGGACTCCCCAGTACTACGTAATAATAACTACAACTTCCTTCCATTCAAACAGAGATATAACATGAATTTTGAAAGGAATAAAATTTATGTGACAATACCGGGCGGAACTTGATCCAATAATGAGATAGAGTATCTACATGAAATATTATACAAGACGACACTTGAATTAATAAATAACTCTCATTAATATCAGTAATAAAAATTACAATTGCCCTCGTTGTCCAAATGATAACAATGGGATCGATGGTGGTATTTTATTTAGATGGGTGAAAACAAAATGTCCTAATGAACATTCATGTCGCACGCGAATACGAGTATGTGATACTTATTTGCTGAAACATAAAAGGATTCTATGAATGGTAAGTTATGTGGGCTACCTTTGTAATAAATAAGCACCTGTCATGCGTCATGGCGAAGTGTTAGATGCTTTTGGGCAAGGGGCCGTTAGACCGCCGTCCGGTGCTAGTATTGGATGAGCTGAAGGATATCCAAGTACATTTATCCGATGTTTTAAACTACATACGAATACAAAGGCGTTTAGATATTCATTAAAATATAGCTGGAGTAATGTTGAAAGTTCGTAAATAAGAAAATTAAAATAGAGAACGTTGTATCAGTTCAATACAAGAAACGAAAGGAAGGTACACACGAAGCTTGTGTACACAGATAGATTGTCCGCCCGAGATGGCATCGCATCATTATTCTATAAACGTCTGACGACGTGACCCGCCTCCTCGATCCACACTCCCCTCGTACGTCAAAACCAGTATCATCCAACACACCATCCGTCATTACAAAATGAGCTCCATCACCGCAACCGACTTCGCATTTAATGAACCATAATCTATTTTTTATCATATGAACTCGAATCGAATCAGAACTATACTCGCGAGAACTATATTTTAGGATCATTAGCAGATGTATATATGTATTCTTAGAAGACGAGAAAACACGTTATCGTCTCAAAACCTTTAAAGTATGAGACACAAAAACATTTCGGACTTAAAGGAAACGTCGGCGGTGAAGTAAGAAAAACATATACTTAACCACGAGATATTGAATTACATATGAGATTGCATTATGCATGAATTCCGAAGGGGTTCTGTTCTGTACATAAGTAAAACCTGGTCGGGACTCGGTCTATTAATTATGCAATTGTATACATCACAAAGCCACATGATTTAATATAAGAGCTACGAATGAGATTGTTAAATTGGAATCGTGTATTGAAAATCTAAATGGCTAATGTTAATTTAGACACTGTTATTCGTTATACAATCTATGTTATTCATCAAAGTATTATGGTGACCATTTATCAGTAATAATGATTGCAATCCCGAGGTATGCAAATTAGGCGGATGCGAGGTATCCCGTGTTCATCTGATAGACAGGATACATTAAATTAATTTATTGATACCTATAGAGAATAATACGAGCTTTTGTATGAAAATTAAACTTATGATTATGAAAACATTTCCCTTGGAAGTGGACTCAAATCAACGAGAGTTTTAATTTGTTGTTTTAAATATTTGTTGTTTAAAATGTTGGGGTGGTCTTTCGACAAGAGTTGGTTATGGTATCCTGAGAGCCTTTTGAAAATAATTTTACATTATAAAGTCTGTTAAGCATTTTATGAACTTAAGGTTTAAATACTTGCAGCAAAAAATTGTGGTTACAGCATTTTGATACAGTACTGAAAGGATTTAAGTTTGAAAGTTTTTTTATTAATGAATATTAACAACGCCTTAAATGTTATTTTATATATAAAAAATAATAAGCAAATTTTGCAATTTTAATTTCAATTTCATTTCCTTGTATTTATATTTCTGAGAAGCATTTCTCAAATGCAAACCACTTTTTAAATAATTTAATTTCAAATACTTGTAAAAGTATTTATGTGATATAATTTTTTACAGCCCAAAGGATTACAACGATTCAACTGGACGGAGTGCAGTATTTTATATCAAGAATGAACCCCTACAGCCCCGAACTGAATTATTTCCTCGCTTATCAGTATTGCAGGTAAGAACATTTCTCAATGCTAACATAACAGCGTATCAAACCGGCCATCAAGTGCTTAACAAAGACACTCCCCGTAGATCAGTTCAAGTCGTATCATATTTCACTTTGTGCATTTACTGGATATTATGGTTATGTCGTGACTGAGAAAGCTTATGCGTCTTATCTTACCTCTTGTCCCACTATAACAACGCTATTGCGGGCGTTAACAAGCAGTGTTGTGTACGCTTCAAAGGTAACCACTAACCAGGAAGACTCAGGACATTTGCATTACCGTTAGTGGTTCTGGGAAACCTTGAGAACAATATCGGTACCTTAAAGTTTAGTCACTTCCGCAAGCCATTCCCCACGTTATATACGCACAATGGACCTAGGTTTTATGGCGCTGTCGCTCCCACGGTTCCTAAGTTACAAACCTATGTTCAGTCACAATAGCAAAAATTTTATGCAGTTTACAAAGAATTTTTCAATTGCATTTGCTTTTTTGCAATGCAGAATGTTCAACGTTTTATTCATGGGGTTAAAAGGGCAGGGTAAGATTTTAGAAATGCTTTTATACGATCCAAGTGGCTTCTTCGGAATGGGAAGTGATTTAATGAGCATTCAGCGAACTTGAATCTAACACGAGCACGCTTTAACAACTAAAGGGTCACTCGCCCCGGTTCGTGGTCACGATGTCCTCTTATTGAGGGTTTGTCACGACCCACATTTACGTTTTAGTTTTAACATTTGATTTGACGTTCTATCAGAAACATTATTACAATATGATTTCCAAGAAATGTATCACGTAGGTGTATTGATAAGGTAATTTGGTACAAACTGTCAAGTACCGTGACGGAGTGTCATGCTTCGTGAGTCACTCCTTAGCGTGGCTAATGCAAAACTGCCTGTCGTACTGATGCAGTTACTTTTGTCAAGATAACAAATTGTGTAACGGTAAAGACCGCAATTTTTATGGCAATAAAAACCCGGCTGCACGTGTAATATAAAGTATTTTACATAAATGTAACAGTTTTATATTTCGCTTGTAACTTTTGTGTATTATTTTGTAAGTCAAAAAAACGGTTTGAGTACTAAAATTCATTTCAATGATTTCACGGAAATGCTAAAAGCAGGGCTTTCTATATATTATGAATTTTAATGAGTTTTAATAAAAAAACCTTGCAAAATCGGTTATGGTGCCAAAATATGTGACTAAGATAGCGTAGTGGATAAAAAGGCTACAAGTAGGCTAAGTAGAATGTACTGTAGGTATACTGAATTCAATTTAAGTATACTTTGTCAGTGAGGACACATTTTACGACACAGAAGTTTAGTGTAGAATATTTGTTTATAAAAATTACATGTTAATATATTTTGTATGTCGGCGATATAAAGTTTTTTATTATAACTTCCCAAGATTTCCCAGAAGCTTTTTTACCTTATACCATAAAACATGCACTCAAGGAAATTATAATCGGGATTCTAATCTCGCCGAGACGTGATCCGGCCATAAAAATGTAACTAAATACGGGAGTGCAGTACGGGACTTAGGAGTTTTTAATCTCCTTTGAATCGTCGAGTACGCCTGGAATGTGGACTGGTCCTGCAAGGCCAAATCGGGTGTTTAGCGGGTAAATTGCAGCTCGATAAACTGGCTTCGCGATGTAGTTCTGGCCTGAGATATCGTATCATACCAATGGCTAGTGGTTAGCTAAAATCGTACTTAAAGTTCCGGAGAGGCAAGTTGGTTACTACTCTACTATACTCGTAGAATCGAAAGATTAAAGCGTCCGACTAACATATCCATAAGCAACGATACTATTTTCTAGTAAGATTTTTTTGTGTCATTATTTCTAGTGTTGTTCTTTTAAAAAAACAGTTTCTTTATAATTTTTAACTTTCAATTGATAGGTGTTAATTTATATTTAGCTCGTGACTCTACTCGTTGAAGATTATTATGTTTCTTTATATAATATATGTATATAAACGTTTATAATGAAAAAATATTACAAGTTCAATATTTTTTTAATGTATTGTTAAAAAGTATTATATATAAGAACCATGTACGGTTTTTTCAATAAAATATACTTACATATTAAAAAAAAACACGATTTTATTATTATTAATAATAAAAAAATAAATATGTTAAAGGTCTCTGGGACTGCAGCTAGCATCATTTGAAACCAAGGAAAAGGCGGATTCAATTACTACATATCTAACAAACGCAGGTAAATATTTAAGCTCTTTATGCAATTACAGTTTCTTTGGACATCAATAGATGATAGAAAAGAAATATTTATGTCACTAGTTATTATTAATACGGGTTCTATCTTGATTACATTTAGGCTACAACAAGTATGATTTCTGGACGTCCGGTAACAACCTCGGCACTGACATGTACTTGTGGATGAGCACCGGTCTGCCATTCAATGCGACCTTTAACTACATGAGACGAGTGACAATGGATCAACCCAACCACCACGATGACGATAGCATGGACCCATTAGATATGCCTCAGGGAAGCACTGCCCCTCAACGCACCGCCAGGCATGGGTACGTAGATAAAACTTTCTATATTAAAGTAGATATTGGAAAGTAGATACTACTTTCCATATTGGATGGCACTAAAGAGGCGTTAAAAAAGTCTTTAGATATCTTATTGAAAATGAAAAGGATTGTTTTGCATAAGAAATAGTCTGTTTTCTAGGACCGAGCATGTGATGACAAATGGCTGCGTAGCCCTCAAGGCACCATCGTTCCATTGGGAGCCGCAGCACTGCGGAGAGATCAAGGACTTTATCTGCGAGCAGACACGCTGTTACTATTACAACTACGGCTCCATCCCAGTCTCCTCGGCGCAGGGGTAATGCAGGTGAGATGCCAGCCGTCTCCGGAGGCCCGCTCCCCGATTAGCCGCGCGCACTCTACTTGTTTCATATTTAATGTATTGTAATTTTTCCTTTCTCTTAACAAATGTGTCCGTATGACGACATCTTTAACATAGTATAGTGGGTGTGTAGCTATTAGTTTTTGTCATAATTGTTATGATTAACATATATATTCAATTTAAATACTTATTACAAAACATTAAAAGCGCGCGGGCCCGCGGGATAAGGTCTCTGCGCAAACCCAACCACCAAACAATAGCCCTACACCCAGCGGACTTGGTGCAAAATTTTACTTGTATATAAAATTTTGTAATGTCTTAGATTAATTATGTAGAAAGCAAATTCAAAATTAACAAAGTATTTGGTGGGTGGGTGAAGGGGGCTTTGCTTGGTATCTCTAGCAATATATAATCATATTTTAATTGTAAGAAATTGCCTGTATTCGTTTTATATGATACATATCTAGCGTCTACCACGGGCATCCGTTGAACGGCTCTCTAATATGAGGGTCGATTTTATTTGGTTTGACAGGAAACCGCTATCGATGACGACAACGACGACGGCCCACCCGCTAACCTCGTCGTCGCCGCCACCACCACGCTCCGAACACCTCCCGACACATTTCACTCTTAACGACCTCATCGGCAAGCTGCGACCATCATCCCTCGACGGCCTCCAGTCACCTCACCTCAAGACCGGAGCACTATTAAAATCCCCACCCCAGATCGACTCTCATTACTCGCGGGCTTCCGATGCCCACTCGAAGGAGGTGAAAGAGCCCGAACAGAAAGAGGACACAACTCAGGGTCCTTACGAGGCCGACGAGGGAATGGCGGGCGATGACCCCGCTGCGTATCTCACCCACGAGGCCCGGGAGCTGTCCATCGAGGATGCTCCGTCCACCGTGGAGCCGGACGCCACAGAGCACTCCGTCCACGCCAGCGGCATGTTGGCACCCCCCGCCTACTAGCGTCCGACTCGCGGCTCACATATATGATAAGCTTCGTTTAGATTTATCAACTACCAAAAGTATTATTCAAATGTTGTATGTAAAACATTAAGACTAAGTGCTTGCTTTTGAGGGTGATATCGCTTCGTCAATCTTTATTACATCAATGTAAATGACATTTATGTAGTTAAGTCGTAATTGTATGCTTGATAAAAAGGTGGGATATTCAGGGTTAATTTCGGGCAATAATGTATAGTGTTGAAGGTGCTGGCGACTCGTTTCACGCGACTTGCCTCCGTCTTCCAGATGGAAGGTTGCAATAACTTTTCTATATAATAAACATGAACCTAACCTTCGCTAAAATAATTTTAGTACATTTGTCCGATCTCCGGTATCTACATATTTACGGTTATATATTAATTAACTTAAGAAAATTCCTTGATTTCGTATGTCTGGACATATCATTTATTATTTTCGTATAAGTTTAAGGTAGTGTTTATATTAATTACGTCATAGTTAAGTATTATAAGTTGAAACTCAAGAATTTAAGAAACGGTGATGTAAGTGAAGGAAATAAATTAAATTACAAAAAAATGCAGTTCTTCATTCCGTATTAATTAGACATAACCATGCACTATTACAAACACAATTAAAAATAGATATTTAAAAAGAAACATGTTAAAGAATATGTTAATAAAACATTATCTACCAGAAAACGTATCGAATAAGAAAAAAGGTTAATAAAAAAATGATAAGAAAAACTCACCAGCCATTAATGACACCTTCGACGTTGAGCATCGGCACGATTTTGAAGACATACTTGTTACGAAGTGCTGCTGCCGATGACGTGTCTGCTAGCAGGCAACGTAGCGTTCCATCCATTACCCAGGACGCGTTACTCTCTCCAGGGTGGACACGAGCCGTCAGGAATACTATCTCTCTATCCTGTTGAATTCATAGCGGCAATATAATTCACTTGTTTTTCCTATTGGTAAAGGATATATGAACAAAGTAAAATAAAATTATTGATATAGTAAACCAACATACAAAATTTGTACATTGCACTTAAATGCTAAGTACGAAGTTACATATTAAGTGTAATTCAGTTAGAGTTGGTAAAATAACAAGATAACCTTGGTATTGACTTAAGGGAAAGTTTTATTAAAACACGATGCATGTATGTATACAGTAACAATGGCCATTAATTAATATAAAAGTGGCTAAAAGTAAAGAGTGAAGAAAGCACGTATACTAAAAAATCATCATTGAAATTACATTGATAAATAATTTGCGTAAAATGCTTGATAAGTTTTTCGATTATTTCCCTTTTCTATCAATATATAAAATAAGAGTTCTTATGTACTACTTAATTACATAAAAACAAAGGAATCAATAAAAATGAAATTTTCCATTTCACACTCTGAAAATGGAATAAAACGGACAATTATTTTTTCCACGAACAACGAAAACAGAAAATCTTATTAGCAACTTACACAGATTTAAAAGGCTGGTGGAATCAAACCCATTTAATTTTTTAGATCGAACAAACCATACAAAATAGTATAAGGTCTCAATATCAACAAAGATAAGGGAATTTATTAAATTAAATAAATTCAAATATATACATACAACTATAGGATTGGACGGAGTGTCCTCAGCTGATATAGTCAACAGGGGAACTTCGTTGTTGTTAAGTGTATAACACAATGGTTCAGCTCTTAGATAAGCGCCAGGAGGCAGTTGAGAACTCCATTGGAAAATTCTAGTCTGAAATTGTAATAAAATAGTATAACTATCAGCTGTATTTAAAAAATAAATAAATGAAAAGTGAACTAACCATCATCATGGAGTAAGTGAATGGGAAATGGTAAGCGAGGTAGCAGACGTCGTTTGTGTGAGGAAAGTCGATATTGAACGTAACTGTTAGGTAGCACTTGTTGTTTCTTTGATTGGAGTAGTGGTAACTGTTCCTGTAGTAGCAAATGTCAGAACCCGCTCTCACCCATCCTAGACCGCAGAAAGATACGCTTAATATAGATTTTACAGCCATAGGGATATTTGATTTAACGTTAAACTCCAAACATTGCTAATAAAAGATGATAAATATATAAAATCTTGTTAACAATTTATAATGATCTCATTAACTTGGTACGGGTACTTATAAAAAGTCCATAGTTAAGTCATTTGTTTGATGTTTCAATATTATAGCCTCGTTCGTTATTACTTAAATTACGTGCTGTTTATTTAAGTAGATAATGTTGTTAAAAAATAAATGTATATTAATGTGATAAAATCGCATAAAATTACCGGGTCTTCCAAGGACAGCCTCCTTCACGGAATACATAACAGGCTTCATGCCGAAGTTGAATTGACTATCTGATTTCTCACAATTCACAATATTAAAGATATAGGGCCGTCCCTGTTGCATATTACGCACTTCGAAGTAAAACCACTGATGCCGTTTTGGAGAATTTACATCTGGCATTAAAATTAATTCGTATTCTCTTGGGCCTACCTAAAAATATTATATTAACAAAAATTGTTTTTAATGAGACTAATATGAATTTTAAATAAACATTCCTATATTTTCTTTTATTAAACAAACAACTTATCTACTTACCTGTATAGCTTTTCT
>DVQO01001170.1:0-10942 GCA_018231785.1 Danaus gilippus
TATAGAAGCATGTCAGAAAAACATTTTTCAGTGGAAAATAAAGATTTATGTCAAGAGGTCTACATTGCTTGGGCCTTCGTTGTTACGAATGGCCACATGAGTGCTGAGTAAGCGAAGTAAGGCAGTAGACTCAACGGCTAATGAAGATATGCGAGTGCACTCGACCATGTAAACAGACGCGGCTCGAGGCTCTACTTCTGTTTGCTCCCGCGGGATTAGTAATTTAAAAGTCAATGCGGACACTCGAAAGGGTCAATCGCGTAGCGCCTGGTGTATTGAAAACAGATACCCTTTTCTGTATTCCGGCGGTAGCCCATGAAAGTTATAAGGGCTGAGTTGTTGAACTATGTAATTGACTTGGTTCTGCGGTCGCAGGCTTTGTTCGCCTAAGGGCGGATAATCGAGAACGCCTCTGGTTAGCCCTAAATGATGAGAGAGAAACAATACGAAGTTGATATGTGGACTCGCCAGACGGTCCCTTGTTTGATTTGCAAAGAGCTATTTGCCTAAAGACTGAACTGAACAGGAAATTGAAGCCGACCGGCAGTTTCAAATACTCCAACTCTTGTCCAATTACTTCCTTTCAACAATTTAACTCTTAAACAAGTTAAAACGGCAATCGTTTAATAAAGGCCAGCCTCCGTTAAATGTGCCTTTTTTTGACGAAACAATTTCCGTCTGACACTTTAACTACAGTGAAAACTAATATGTTACACAGAATTGAAAATAAAAAAGTTATGGCGGGAGACATGACGCCAGTTATAAAATAGACAAAAGCGTTTAGCTTCAACACGTATAGTGAGCTATTTAAGTCTGAAGCGTTCCCCGTGCCATCAATTTTATTTTCTCGCACAAAACATGTCGGCTGTCGCAACGCATTATGCCGGGAGCGCCACACGCAACATACGAATGCGTTTTATTTTTGTAAACGTGGATGTTTCCAATGATTGACTTATCCGGAGGTAATTTAAGAGGTACTCGCGACGTAAGCGGTCGTGCGAAGCACGCGGCCGCCGCGCACCAGCTACCCGGAGGAAACTTAATACTAACCGTCTATCCACGCCATGCACCAGTAGTGACAGGTATTAGAATAAAATTACTTTAAGCTGGTGATGCATATAAAATGTTATTCTAAATATTCTGGGAGATTTAATGTCATTGATTTAAATAAACAATGACAAATGGCATTTAGTATTGTTAAAACGTGTCTGAGAAGTAATTATTTTTTAAACATCCTATATATCTACATGAGGCAAGAAAGGTTGTTGTAGTACATTTTGTTCTATGTCGGTTTTCGAAGCCGACCCTCATCTATCTTAGTTAGAAACAAAGTCGATACATTCGTTGTTAACTTGAAGGAAATATTGACGGTCGCATTTGATTTAAAAGTCTTCTGTTTTAAGAGAAAACTAATACGGATGTGCCATCTGCGTGTTGTCTTTTTCAAATGGCCCGGAATACAACGAAACTTGATATGCTACTCTCAACAGGATGAGCGGGATAAAACGAACAAATACCATTGTAGTGAATTTAAATAGCTACAGAACGTGACTTACACAAATAATCAACGATACAAATATAAATAGGAGAAGCTTAGCAAAACGAAAAAATAATAAACGCGGATTCCAACAGCGGTAGGTGGCTCATCGTATCATCATAATTCAATCGTATGAACCATTCGCTACCAAAAGAGCATCAAATTTATTACAATGCTTATACTACGACCCCTGCCTATTATTTATGGCAGTCGGTCTGTCACAAAAAACGGACGGGTGCATCGAATATCTCAGCGGGTAACTTTTGAGTGTAAGCTGCAATAACACGCACTTCCTACTCTGGGAAAGAACAACAGGCTGCAACACACTATAGACGTTGTGCCTTTCAAATTTGGAACTGTTTTAAAGGAGAGACAAAAAATAATACATTTCCTTTACTACTCTTATACAAGTGAACTGTAATCCAGATTTATTGAATCCACGGTTGTATTGAAGAAAGGTTTTAATGCGTAACATGTGGTAGCCAATGTGGGAACCCCGCCAAGACTCCCTCACAAAATGACTTGGTTACTCCATTGTTATGTCATTATTATGTACGAGTATATTGAAACTTGTTACGATAAACTTTTATTTGTTTAAATATTTTTAAACCATTAAATAAATCCTACAAATGTTTTCATTATTAAACAATCAATGGATTGTCACTTAACATTTCGATAATACCTAAGTAAAATGAATGACTAAGGCTACTATCATTTATAAAATATTTTGAATAATAAAAGGGTGAACACTTGAAGTAATAAAATAATTTAGCGGATATAAAAAAAAAACCAATATACTTAAGAGCACTGATGTCATTGCAGTTGCTTTATGATTAAACAATGAAGTATTCTATAGACGAGCCTTCACGGTGCCCTTTTATTATTCAACAACTCCTAAAGGTATTTTATATCGAGGTAATTATTGTAAGAAGTCCTTAAAGAGTAAAAGATTTATAAACCATCTGCGCTATTTACATTAAAGACATATTCAACAAAGCAAAGACTGTCATTCGGGAGCGATCAATTTTAATCCCAAAAACGAGACAAGTATCACGAATCGGGTCAACGGCTATCTTCTCACGTTTGTTGACGACTTAAAATGTGATAATATTTATTAAACGGTTCATTCGAAGACCGACGTCTATAAATAAGATTGTAAGGCCATTAGCCGTCTTGGGAGATTTACTATTTAAGGTAATCACATTTTTTTGGTGATGCGGTTGATTGTGACTTTATAAAGCAAGGAATTTCAAAGTTGATGCTATCATTTTTATTTAAGTTGTAATTGCTATTATAACTAGATGGTTAAAACTTTGGTTTTAATAAGCTTCTTGAAAAACAAGTTGAAGTATGTAATGTGGTCAGGCTGCGAGTGTAGCAATCAAAGCGGTTTCTAGATGGGAATGCCGAAAGCAATGTGACGGAGTTTACGGTTAATACTTTTTATTTATACATCATAAGGTGCAATCCAAATAAGAGATAAAACACATCCATACTTTTTTAAACTTCATAGTTAAAAGTAGATCAAACGAAACATTAGCCTGTCAGAGGGTGACAAAAAAATCAGCTACCGTTCTTATGAGAATTTGCCCGCCATCTGCCGGGAATGCGATACATCGAAATTAATGTGCTACTTAACGCTTAAATAAACTGGTGCGTTTACCCCCACCGACCCATCGTTCCGTATAAATCATATGATAATTGAATCATATGCTGCGTGTCAAAAGTAATTAACGAACGCTGCGATACGCATCTCGGGACACATGTGCTTTTTTAATAACGTCGCGTCTCAGTTTCCTCTCGTACACGCGACCCACGATTCAGATAACATCAAAAAGCATTACTCTAATACTTATACAATTAAAATTATTATATTATTCACAGAACCATGATTATCTTAATACATTCAAGTTGTTCGCAGAACAAATGAAATGATTGTGATGCACTTAAATAAAAGGAGTACCATTATTATAAATACAAAAGATGCCATGTACATCTTTGTTACCTTTGTACTGCTGAATCGCTAAACGGTTTTTAATGATATTTGCTGTAGAGCTAGATAGAATTCTAGAAAAGTTCACTGGTTACTTTTTGAGATATTAACAGGTATCGAAGAGAACGGAACCTGGGGCAAATTTTGTTGGATTTTAAACACAATTCAATTTAAGAACAATTGATTTATTAAGTGAACTAACCTACTACTACTATATATTTATAGTGTATAATTTTGTTTTCATGTAGCAAACTATTAATTATAATAGATAACCGTGACACGTTGTCTACAATATTTCATGCTAAGCCAATTTAAACATCACACTATCAATTTAATCCATCTTAAGCGGGACGTAGTAAATTTATTTCTAGACAAAGGCCTTTATGGTGTACGTTTCGTGAAAATAATTCCCACGAAATAAAAACTTGTATTAAAATATAGAAATATAAAATCTATTAAAATAAACCGTTCCTAATATAACAAAATCATAAAGTGCCATTAAACACGTATTTCAAAACTGAATTTTTACATTCTACTTAGCTCTCGAGGTTAAAATATTGGAGGTATTGCGTGTTCCCCCAACCTGTAATGAGGCCCTTAGGAATACGAAGTAATATCTTAATATCTACCTTGGCTCAGGGTGACAAATACAGGGCATTCGCTTGGAAACTGTAAATAATTTATAACCGCTCGTTGTACGATATTTCTAACACGGTACAAAGACTAGATAAGGCTTGGCCTTCACTATTTGTGCGTTGATTGAACAGTAGGTAATCATAAAAGTTATATATTCCCAAATGAATCATGTAGAACTTTAATTTAACGTTCTATACAACAATTAAGTGTTATCAACCAACAATAACAACATTAATAAATTAAGTGTTATCAACCGAAAGCTTGTAACTAAATAGAACCATTTCTAACGCAATGCTTCAGAAACTCATAGATAGTTCCAAAGTGTTTTTCACATTTAAACTCTAGTCAATTGTAACTAAAAAATACAACGTCGAGTTATTTATGTTAGATCAAAGTTAATTAACTGTTTTAATCTTCAAAGAATAGTCATGGCTGTGGCAGGACACGTAAAAGTGGTCCGTTTACGAGTCGCTGTATTAATTTATATTGTCCTGGAAACAATCGTTCTCTCTAAGACGGAACTAAATATGAAAGAGATCATAAAAGCTGTCGTAAAGACTGGTAGAAAGTGGCAAGCGTGCTTTTTGAGTGCCCGGCGATCGGCACTTTGATTTGTGTGAGGCAGCTGTTTGTAGTGTTAATAAGTTAATTCGTCAGAGTTGACGGCGTAGAGGATTTCTATACGCTTTACTGGTTGCATATGTGCGAACGTGGAAATCTGTAGCAGACGAAATAATGACGTGTGCACTGAACTTTGAACAGACACGCTGATGTTATTGTAATTAAAACCTTTAAAATCATTAATAAAGAAAGCGTACAAAGATAGTTGTAGCATTTTTTGTTAAAGTAATATTTTTACGACAAGTTGGAATTTACTAACAACAATTCAAGTTCTTTAGAAAAACAACAAAATAAGATGTTTGATTATAAATATTTTAAGTTACGTTTAACTATTTACGTACACGACTGTCAGGCAATGTCATCCCTAAATAAATAGTTAAGTCTCAGTATCCGACAGCGATTTGTGTGTATCGATGCTTCTTTAGAAGCTTAGTTATAGGCTATTGAAACAGTAGCTATTTCGAATTGGGCTTAAAAGGATAATCGTTTTAACACCCTCTTTGGACTAAAATAGTACCAATCAACATAGATGTTATTACTGTTTTTTCAAGGGGATGTAAGTTCAGATGGATGCGATGTAACTTTTTATGATAGTCTTAAACTTTCACGAATATTACTTGTTAAGAAATAAATATTTTATTTATGGACAGTACGTTTTAACAGTTTATAACCAAATGTTGATTAAGGATTAGGATAAGTAGGTATATGTGGTTATAAATTTCCTTTATATGCAATCTTTTAAATCCCTGACTTATTTTATGTACACGGTGTTTAAATAAATGTTTATTTGGGTGTTAAAAATACGAAGAAAGCACTTCGAATTAATTAATACAAGAACCTTCTTAACAAATACAAATAAAAATGATTAAATCAAATTCCTCGACCTCAGAACAGGTAGATTCTTAAAGTTAATTCCTATGAGAACAGCTAACGTAACTGTTTTATTTGTATACAGAAGCTAACGTATACATGCAGAAAGTTTATTTAATTATGGTCTTTATAACACTACATTTAAGAGTTACTTTTTCGAGAGATAATCAAACATCTTCAAATTTAGATACTGTCGTGATTCACACTGACACTTCGATTTGACAGCTACTCTAAAACTTGTTAAGTGCCATTGAAACTCACCTTTATAATACTTTTCAAAGTCAATATAAATAGTAAAGTGAAAGTTTTTTACCCTTAATAATAATAAACTTATACATTTTACAACATAAGTGTTTGGTTACTTTAGGTTAATTAATTTTTATTAAACTCAAGCAATAAGGTATATTTTATGTGTAATATTTTAACATATTCCCCTCAGAATAACATTTTTTGTAAAATTAAAATAGAAAACGATTATTCCCATTAAAATAATTTGGATACCATTTGTGATAATTAGTTTATTTCATTTAAGTCAAATACAATCATCATAAGAAAAGTAAAATTGACAGTTTTATATTAAAAGTGACATCCCACCATTTGTACAACAAAAGAGAACGAGTCACAATACGAAAGTGTTATCATATGAGAAGTGGAACACAATAAGAGCGGCATAAAAAGTCGATGTCACGTATTGTAACGATTCCTAACTTCGGATGTTCGTGTGTATTCTATAGCAGTAAGTACTAATTGGAGACACGTATACGGTTTAGTCTCATAAAACGATAGTCCTTGTTTGATAAAACGTAACAGAAATACACAATGCTTGTTTTTGCAACACATATGTACAATAGGCAAGAAAACGTCATACATTTATTGATTATATAAATTAGGTTAGTTCGTTTATAAATATATCGTAGGTACATTTGAGATTAATCAATAGTTTTTTATAATTTGTTTTCTGAAAATTTTAATAATTTGAGTGAATTTTACTTACATATCATAGTTAGTATTAATAATCAAAATTAAAGTATTAAGAATAAATAGCGGTCTTGTTTCTGTTAAGCCATCAACGTATTGCAGTCTTTTAAAAAGTATAGCTTAATACTTAAAATTTAATATGGATTAAGAATTTTCATTTTTTCAAGAATTTTCATTTTTTCATTCTGATTCTTAATATGTATGTGAGTACGGTGTTTTGTAATAGAATATTAGGATTTAAGTTAAATTAACATTTTTTGATTATTTAATTCTATTGCACAAACAATAAAACTTAGTTCCTAGGTATTGTCCAAGGCAACAGAGTATACTTGTAAGATAACAGCCAATATATCTCTGCTTAACAACGAGTAACATCGTATTTTACGAGCGAATGGCAACTACCTCTGAAATATTACAGTCTATGTGGTATTAATCCCGTACCATATAAATACTATGGCTTGACAGCAAATAAAGAACTGGATAAAGAACGCATGTGGGTAATATTGTGACTGTCGCCGCCATTGTGAAGTTAATATCTGAATCCAACAAAAGCGTACTCTCAATTCGAAAAACGAATAAAAGTGATCGGGCGTGCGTCAGATTATAGGCATAAATTATTAGGCACTTTTGTTCAAATAGAAGTTGGTCGCGACCCATTCAATTACTCAGCTCCGTAAGAAGTGTCGGGTCTTTTTCAGATATTTGTGTAAGGGATTAGCCCGGAATATCTGTGTCGGTATCTTCGTAAGATAAGTACGAATATACGTCAACGTCGGACAACTAAGCCGATTATTTTAAATGTATTCACTTCCTTAATGGACGTCGTTTTTCACTCGCACCGTGACTGCGCTCTGACTTACTGAAGATTTGGTTATGATCCGGCCAATGACTGGACGGTATTATTATTCTTATTTTATTAAATTGTCCCTTCTTTACGGGATAAGATTATGACATCTTAAACGTACCTTGAGTAGATTTATCTTTCTAAAAATTAAAATAATAATATATTCTATTCCTTTTGAAACATTACACTAGCGGTTCGGTAGATACTATAAAATATTTAGGATATATATGTTATTAAAAAAGTTATAGAGTCCACCTTAATATTTTTGTTTAATTGAAATATGGTTGGATATAAACTAGTAACCATGCTTTACTCCCACCTGGTGTTGACTAATTTTACACTCGCTCGCCTGCATTGTTACTTGCTATTGAGACTAGACTGAAGCCTACATGCAACATGCCCCAACTGGAATTATTAATAAAGTTTGAACTTTCTTCTATATCTCACCCGTAAAACATTTTTAAAATAAAACATGCATCATCTGCTGTATATCTTGTTAAATAGCAAGCAAAATTGTATACACGCATATGTATTATTATTTATTGTAGCAAAAATTAACAATCAGGTATATTACGGCGGCAGGTGTTTTCATAAATATGACTAACGTTACATTTTTAACAAAAATGTAGCCAATTTTTGAAAAAAGGCTTAAAGAAAATTATTTTTAAATATAAGCGGTGACGATAATGGAAGCGTTTTCTCAAACCTTCGCATCTAATCGCGAAAGCAAAATGTGTGTTATTTTTGACAAGTTAACAATTTCGCAAAAGCACCTGTGTACGTTACGACATGTAATTTTGCTAATGTCATATATGAAAACATATTTTTTTATACTGAAATGTAATTCGTTACCTAAATTGAGGCTAAGAAATAAATAGAAGAGGGCTAACAGAGCACAATATTTACGTTATGTTTTATTTGCTATGTAATACTAATGATTACAATAACAATAGACTTTCAGTCCATAATTTCATAATCAAAATTAAAACCGCGTGATTAACGATTGCGTGGAATATTTTTTTCCATAAATAGGGTGACTCTAACTGAGGGAGTCTGAAGCAGGTGGGTATCTAATTTATGAGGGGGTAAACCCGTTATAGGGGTTTTGAAATTAAATATTATGGGTTTGCACATTTTTTTAAACAACATGCCGTGACATGTGGGCGACCGTTTGTTAATAATCCCCTTTTTTTGTTAATTTATAATTTAAAAAAATATAAATAATCTACAATTGACATGAAAAACATTTATACTAGCCTCCTAACACTAACTGTCCAATAATAAACGTAAATGTATCTAAATTACATATGCCATTGAAAGTTTCTCGTTTACTTTAACAATCGAATAAGTATGTAACAAATAACTTTCAATTTCATGAAGTTAAATTAAATTGATTGTTATGCTTATTAACTACATTGTTACTCTAATGTACCTACATGGGGATAAATCCGTAGAAATAATAATAGGTTTATAAAACTGATCAGTTAACACGGTAAACGAAATTGCTTTATAAGTTTATAATGTACGGGGCAGCACGTCACCCCTCGCGTGATCCGAGGTGGGGCTTATATCACTTCTACATCACGTTACCCTGTTATTACAGGTTGCGTTTGGGAATGTGTTTTTTTATTAAATGGAAACTCTAATAGTAATTAATTGAATATTATTATCACTTAATAGCAATAGCAATTATCTTGCTAAGGTTAGAACATAAATTAATTAAGGTAAAATGTTTGGATGTGCAAGTGAATTATAAACATACTAGTTACCTTAATACCCCAAAAGAATAATTAGGCTAGAACTGCATTAAAAGATTTCGCTAGAATACATAAATAAACTAAAATTGGCACAAACTGTTTCATTTAGAATAACTACACGAAGTGAGACGCAAGGCTGAGTAAAAAACAGATTTTTTTAATTTTAAAATGTAATTTACCTATAATTAAGGCCTTATCTAATAAATTTTATGCTAAACATTTTAAATCAAGATTTGGTTGTAGGTGATTTAAAATTTTGTCTTCAAGTGGAGGTTAGTCTGGTTTTCGAATTTCAAAGATTCCCGAATTAAGTTTAGAAATACAAGTCTAGACGAGGTGCCTATGAATTAAAATATAGTTAGGTAATTAAAACTTGTACATATTCCAAAGTGGTTAACAAGATGAACGGACAAGGGTTCTCGGAACGACGAGTTTTGTTTTCTAAGAACGAATGTTTTGACTCGACTCATTCAGATCTCGCATCTGTGACTTTTTATTCGTATAAAAAGACATGTTTATTTGATGTCGAGTGCACAGTTATAAATTCTCGACGAGATTTAGTAGCTCCGGTTTTTAAATATCAAATACTAGTTTATTTGGAATTGGGTCAAATAAAATCATTTTATTGCCCACTTGTGTTCTTTATATTGTGATTAATGTTTATTTTATGGTACTGAGCTATTGCAAAACAATGATCCCATCTTAACATTTCTTTTATAGTCATTAGATATATTTTAGAATTAAATAAAATTCCTTTAAAGATCTACTTCATACTTTAAATATCTACAGATCAGATGAGGCTGCAATAAGATTGTAACAAACGTGTCCCTAAATAAACCAACCCACGTGTTCTTAACGCCGTATAAAACAAATAATAACCTGTCTATACAAATCTGTAAGAATACTACCTACTAAAGATTAACTGGAATGATACAGCGCAATAAGTGGCAATAAATTTCAAAACCGGCTCGCATAACGTACTTGAAATAGAAATAAAATATTAAGCTCCAATGTTTATATTAACATAAGTAGACGTTAAAGATTTCATTCGATTATAAAATATTTGCGTATTACATGTTGATATAAATATGAACTCGGAGATTTATATTATGAGATAATTGATTTAATATCATGAATACATGTTGTTCCCGTTTCAAAAGCAATCAAAATATCGGCCACGAGATGCAAGCCAATTACTGGATAAACTTCGAATAGAAATGCAAGAGGATCTGCATTACATTATTCCTCAGCAAAGCGTTTCGAGTCGCGAATCTTAAAAGCGATGGAAAATTTAAAGACTTTCAAAAGAAAATTAAGGCAGCGGAGACTGAAAGCGCTACTGCCAAAGTTGCAACTTTGTTACGTACACACTGAGCTACCTCGTTAACGCGTTGAAAAAATTAGAGGGTTGAAACTTGAATTAATCTGCAATTTTTAATGCAAAGAATTTGACTCTGCTAATGAGCATCTAGCATCTGAGGATCCGTACTTTGTAACTAGATATTGTACTTTCACACATATTATTATTAATTTAGTCATCCACAAAATTCCATAGTTATGCATTAGTCTATGATATTGTGTATATGTGAAATTTTGTTTCACAAAGATAGTTTTAGAATGACAGCGAGGTCTTATAGAAAATGACAAATGACCTATGTCATATTTGTCACGATATAACTACGTAGAGATCTCATTTTCATTAATCT
>DVQO01001171.1:0-10941 GCA_018231785.1 Danaus gilippus
GGATCGAACCCGCGCCCTCGTGCATGAGAGGCGAGCCTTTTAACCACTAGGCCACTAGTGACTTTTAAAAAAACTATTAGGTACTAAGTAAACTTGTCATATGATTGGATCGGAGATATATCTGAGTATGGTCTCTATAACGTTGGATTCTCTTGATTAGATTAAATAAGTTTTGAATTGTTTGTTTTCATTCCTTATACTTTAATACAAACGAGCCTAATACATGCAAATTACTGTACAGAATATGATAATAATTCACAAAAGACTTCTTGAACACAACTTAATAATTTAATTTACTTCTTAAACACAAATAATTTTGTAATCAGTAAACTTTTGAAATAAAAAAAAAAGTAGATACAGAAGGATTTAAAGTATTTACTTGTTGTTCTAATGTTATGGAAAATCTTCTAAAAAAATCGAATAAATAATAAATTTTTGTTGAAAAATGTATAAATTTTAATTTTAAACAAAGAATTTATGTTAATGTTATGTAACTGAAGGTCGAACAGTCATAATTAATTACTGCAAAATGAAATAATAACTAAATTTTAATTAATGACAATTCAAAGGGAGGCGTGGGTGATGGTTTGCATCTCAGTAACATATCAAATAATTTAGAAGATGCTAGTGTTAGCAAGACTTAAATATAAAACATTTTCCAACAGTATACAAGTAAAACAATCATTTGACTGCCCGTATTCTCTATGAAAAATTCCTTTCATCCATTTATCATGACCGTTCGTAATAAGTTCATTGTCAATATCTTTTCATTCTTCTGTAATAGTTAAAGTTCCATCAGATGAGTTTCTAGCAGCTGTGACCGATGGCAAGTCAACATCAATGTAACGGATAGCCAAACGTGAAATCTGTCGCTAAATCTAAAAGCCGTCTCGGATCTTCTAACACATAACTAGACTAAATCAATGGGCATGTGTTTGTAATACTGACACCCGTACGCCGAGACGAATCAACGAAGAAAGCCCGTACAAATCCCTAAGAAATAACCGAAAAACCGAAATTTTTCTGCGATTCGTCACACCGATGCGATTTCAACGAATCACATGGAGTTAGGTGTTCGACTTTTGTGATATAACACTATCGGAACGAATCGGTCTTAGAATTGTAAGCGATTTGTCATTCTTAAACGGTCGACCGATGTATTCTACAAAATAAATGGGCAACACTTTTGTTGAATGTCACGTATCTTACACTAGTGTCGGACACGTAACGTCGATCTATTTTTTGTGTCCATGTGTGTCTGTTATGTCCATTATTAATTACTCTACCTCAAGAACATGTCCGTCTGTGTATATAAAGTTTAAATGTAAACGAGATTATTATTTACAATGTATTGTTAGACATATGACTTTTAATATTTCTGAGTCTTTGAATTAAGTTATTTTAAAGCTGAAAATAATCTTTTGAAATAGTTAATATGATTTATAATCCAGAATTAATTTTAATTAACAATAATATTAAAATGCACAGGTTGGATACAACGAAAATAAGATAGTGAGTTACTGAAATTAAAATAATGATTTTACAAAATGGACTAATGAAAATACTTTGCGAATACAAAATAGTTGCCAATGATTAGAATTATAACTTCATGTACTAGCAAATTACTCATTTATCTATAAGTTAGTTAAATTGTAAATTTTTATAACGATATACGTTTATCCGAAAAGATCCTTTTTTAATTACTGGATTAATTTCAAAAATCCATAAATATTTTTAAGACGAAATGATATGTTTGTAAATCACCTCTAAAAGAATTGATTACAGTCAAATATAAAGATAAAAGAGACATGCACAATATATGTTTTTTTTATTTAATTATAGCACAAAGTTCGTCTATATTGAAGTTCCCTTTAAAGGCATCGTTTTTTCTTTAACAGTTTTTCCCTCGGTTACCTCTTTTTAAAGATAAAGGGAGACAGGTTTACGTTTAATTTAAATATAACGAACATTATACGTACATTTCTTTTTCATTTAAAATTACATATTTACATTTAAATAAATGAAATAAACGTTTTACGATATAGCTGAATGAACATAAGAACTTTGACATTGCGAGTAAGTTACAATCCTTTATTTGAAGGATTTAAACGCTTCACTATCAAAATATTTATATGCTTCTTGTATCTGTATAATATTTAAATTAATTTAATTGTAATCAACATAAAATTTACAAATATTTTCTCTCTAACTATATTTAGGTAATAACAAGCAAATGGAATTTCTTCTTCTAATAGTAAAAAAATTATCTCCATTAATTTCTATTTCTCATTTGAGTTTTTTTAAGTAACGGCCAACATATTAACTTTCATTAAAAATATGTTTAAATAAGTGTACCTATTGTTATTTACATAATACGAAGGACCCGACACCCGCACTAAAAGGATTCTTTTCTGATATATTAATACGAAGTTCCATTCTATTAATTTTATAAATGCGAAAGTAACTCTGTCTGTCTGTTACGCTTTCACACCTAAACTACTGAACTGATATTAATGAAATTTGGTACAGAGATAGAATTGACCTTGTCAATGAACATAGGATAGTTTTTATCCCAGACTTTTGAAAGATTCTCTTGGAAACTCAATATAACCGAAATCCACGCGGGTGAAGCTGCGGGCGGGAAGCTAGTTTATAATAATAATTCCCTATTATTATGAAATTCACATTTTCAATTAATTTTTTCTCTGTTATTTATTATTGAATACTGATTTAAGATTCAATTTTGGTTACAAAATGTAATGTACCTAATGATATCAATCGTTCTGATAATTTAACTAATTGCTAGTTTAAACATAAAGTTATTATTAACGTTAGTAATTTTAAGATAATTTATTTTAGATTTTTCTTAATAAAACTTCTTATATTTTCGAAAAAAACGTGTATAAAGTTTCAGGTAGTAAGTGAAATTTGATTTTGATTAAATGTATAAAAACTTATTTTCTATTTGTTTGTTTTGCTGACGGTATTCACTTATTGTTACAATCCGAAGAGAATATTTGGAATGAAAGCAATATATTTTATTAAATTATATTTATTGAACATTCAGAGATCAAACGAAAGTCATGAAATATTAACTACATCAGTCTAAAAAAATGGCATCTTAACTAAGAAAGATTACAGAAAACTTAAAATTAAACCTTATTTACATATAACATAGAGTATAATATCTATTATTACGAGAATACATAAAATACATTTAAAATTTAAGGCACACGAATTAAAAAATAAACTTATTAATACAATGATGGAACTTATATTTAACTAAATATAATTTTAACATTAAGATTGGCACGCTCGGCCTAGTTTTGCATAAATGAATAAGGAAATGTAAATACATGAAGTACAGTAAAGAATTAATGAATATTACCTTAAACCTATTAAAGCTTTCAAAGATAATAATAACTCCAAGAGTAAAATATCTCATGCAAACGACGATACGAAACGTGAGTTCAGAAGGTTTGAATTCACGTTTCTATCGGCTTAATAGAGTATATATAATTTGTATTTTTCAGGCCTTTCCTATACTAATTAAAGCTTCAGTTTATGTACTTTATATCACAGACAATATCCTTAAAAACTAGTGGAAGAGAACGGATTGATAATGACAAATGTTAGTTTCTTAAGAAGTTACATGAAATAAGTGCGACGATATAGGTACAGTGCAAATGACGTTAAAGCTGTCTACCAAAACATGACGGTAATTTTATGATTAAATGAAACTAAATCGCTGTATACCGATGAGAGATTAACTAAGTAACTTAAACTAAGATCACAATCAAATCACTTTAAAGATCCTCATCAGTATACAGCGTCACTAAAGCTAATGGAAGACGTTTATGTGCAACACGCACGCACTTAAACTAGTTGTGGAAGACACGATTTTGTTTTCACTGTATTACCAAAATTATAGCTTAAATGGAAGACGGATGTGATTTTTTTTTTAACGCTGATTAATAACATAGCTTACATACGAAACAGCTAGTCTTGGCCGTGTAGCAGATCTCCCGAACTTCATTGGCCACGTTGTCACTGATCTCCTCTCCAGAGATGAGTTCGAAGCGGCTGGAGTTCAGGATGTTTTGGTTTTCGGCGTTATCGTTATCTTCTACGTGCAGCGGTTTGACCGGGTCTATAGGATAGAAGTACTCGGAGAACGGCACCATGATTGGTTCTTCGATATAAGCAGTCTTAAGTGATGGCAGGTCTGAACGTGGTGGTGAATTGGAGATCAACTCCCCAAGCTTCGACCAACACTTGTTGAGGTTCACGCGCGTGGAGCTCGTCACCTTCCGCGGGAGTCTTGGTTTTGAGCTCTGAAAATTAAAACAACATTTTTATTTCTATTCAAAAGATTACTATATATTATTATATAAAAATTCACTTTACTGTTTGTCCAAATAAAAAAATATATATTAAATGGTGTCGTAATAATGGATATGAACACTATTTACCTGACGGTTCAAGAGCTTCATCCAAGGAGAGCGTGGTGACTGAACCTCCTTCTGCGGCGACTGTGACCCTTCCTTAGCGAGACACATGTTTATTATGTATATACAAAACTAAGTACGACGAACTATCAACAAACTACGTCTACGTATTTACAAGGTTGCTCGAGAGCGGACGACATGCACACGCGGAGCGTACGATGGGAATGATGGGAACAGGAAGGGTGGCCGGCTATTTATACCCGGGCCGAACTAAGCGTGGCCCGCGCGTGCGTGCAGTGCGCGCGCGCAGCACGCGAGCGGTAGCGCGCGTTCCGACCGGTTCCTACAACCGTCCTACGGCCAGGAGCTTTGACGTGCCGCGACTTAGAATCCTTAGAGATTAGTTATAAAGCCTTATTAATCATACCATTATATATTCCTGTTGGATAAGTCTTCGAGAATTTTGTTCTTTTTTTCTATGTTTTAAATAACTGGTTCTCTCAATGCCGTGAACGCTCTATTATAAGCGGGGGATAATTTTCTAATGCGGAGATATTAATGATACATTCTGGTCATGGGTTGCATATACTTGCATGATCTACAACGTATCCGGAGGCGATAGCAGAATAAACAAGGCTATCTCTGCATCATGAATCACGGCAGCTGGCTAGCTAGATAGATAAGTTCCTAAACATATAGCCGGCACCCGTCGCTTCCTGTGATTACATCGTCTCGCTGCTAGCAAATCAAGTTCACGTTGGTACAACCTGATAAATCATTTCCTCCGATTCAAGGATAACATGATGAATTATGTTAGATTTTAATAAAGATAATCCTCTCTGAGAAGATCCAGGTATCTTGGCTCCAGCTCGCGGTAAAGAAGTATCGTTATCTCCTTAACACTATGTAAATTACAACTATTCCGATGCCATTTCATTTTTCCATACATAACTATTTTAATGCTTCCAAATAATTTTATTAAATATTATAAATATTTCAAAATTTTTAAATCTTTTTTGTGAAAAAAATAAATCAAATGAAAGTTTAAGGTTTAATCTTTTGTATATACGTATATTTTTTATTTATTTTTTGGTAAATCTTAATACACTGTCACTCGGAAGTGTTATCACATCATCCGTGAATGTCTTTCACTTTTAATTAACACGCTAAATAAAAATTACTATTTATCAATCAAGCAAGTAAATACGTATTTGAGAAACAAAACGAAATATCATCGTTATACAAAAGCCAAAATATTCGTATTTTGAATTAAATGGATAGGAATTTAATACGTAAAGTTATTATTGAATGTATCTGTTCAATTTTATTTCCAATATCAAGTGTAAACTTTAGTTATTTCTAAATGCACGTATAAAACTAGTAAAGTCACTTAATATACAGATTATTTTAAATGTATAAAATTTAACATTTTCTAAGTGAAAACTTACAAAGACACATAATCAAACGATCTACGTAGTAGGTAATATTGTAAACAAATTTTACAGTAAAGAAAGAAGTTTGTACTTAGAATAATCATATAAATAGGATGATTATAAATAAAAGTGAATAAAATTTGTGATCTTCAAGTAAAGAAACATCTAAAAGCGGGAAATTATAATTTAACAGTCAGCAATGACATCATTACGAGATCTTTTAATGAAAACCTCGTATTTACGGACGCATCGTCTTGTATAAAAAAACATTGCGTATAAAACTAATTGACTTCCAATAAGACCTACACGGCGCGTCTATTAACAACTTTTTTTAAAAACCGTTGTAATAAAATAATTAATCGTCTGCTATTAAAGGTATGGCTTAATTTGTTCTTCATATAATATATATTCTTATAAGAAATAAATCTAATTAAAAATTTTAAAGTTCATTTATAAGTACTTTGTTGATAACAAATCTTATGTTTTATCTTGATAAGTGACGCAACATAAGTCAAGTTTCAAAAATGTATATCGACACCGAGAGCCGTTGTAACCGATCCCCTCGCGCTTGACGCTGAAGAATTTTTACTCAACATAATACTTTCATTAAAAGAAAAAAAAAAACCTCGACCACAACCCGACCACGTGCAGCCTTTACTTGAAAAAAAAAAGAATATAAAATCTTAACCTTTTTGCGTCCCCAGGGGTAGGGTTACAACAAATGGAACTTTGTATTCCGTGCGTTACGTATCAAGCTATACATTATGTTATAGTCTATGGGCACACACACACACACATACACACACATATAAAATCTGTATTATATCATCATTGTGTGCGTGAAGCGTGCATTACACGCGTAGCTCCTGTATTGTTGACTTGTCTACAGTATGGTGGCTGGTGTATTTTGTGATGTCAATAGGTGTATTGTTATTGGCAAAAGTACAAATGTATGGTGTCCCGCCATAAATGATTGTTAGTGATTGTGTTCGTTTTAAAGGGTTCTATAAAACAATCACGCGTATATGCGGGCTCTATATAAATATTATAAAGATGATATTATATGTAATTTGTAGTAAATATACCACTATAGAGTTTATAGATTTTTGATAGTAAAAAAACTTTATAAATATAAAAACATTTCAAAAGTGAAAGACAGTAGTAGTCATATTTTATTTCAAACGTATTACAATCCAAAAGTTTTTTATTCTTAACAGACAAAATAAAACAACATGCATTCTTTTCTACTTTGTTTATTCCCCCACACGGCCACACCACAACGCCGGGATCAAAATATTATAATTCATTTTGACGTTAATAGACAATAACTTAAAAAAACTGTATAAAACCAACTTTTTACTTTTAAAAATATGTTATAGATTTCAATTTGAGTTATATTTTAAGATGCGTCTTAAGATCAAATTATCCTTTTATGTAAATTTTATTTAATAACAAAATAGAGAAGGTTCAATATTTAAAAGATTTTTAAATGTTCTAATTATAAACAATATATGTAGAAGAAAAAACTTTCGATAAAATTTGATTATAAATAAAAAAAAATATATAAATTCTTCAAACCATTCAGATTGCTTACAAAGCCATAAAGAGACAAACAGATAAACGCGTCAAACCCCATAAACTATTCCATTCTTTTTTTTTGTTATTAGATTTATATTTTATTCTAGTATTCCAATTTGAATAAAAAAGGTAATGAAGCAAAATACCAATTTTGTAAAACGTAATTTCACAATTAAAATAATCCTGCGATAGAAAAAAATTAAACGGTACATATATCTTCAGGCATCGCAAATTAAAATGCCATTAGTTTTTAAAATTAATGTCCACAATTATAATAAAACATTTGCATCTATTTGTAAGGGTACCTACCTACTAAGACATCTAAGATGCAATTACAGATGCAATCTAAATGAGAAATTACGTCCGAGCAATTAGCGCTGCATGAGCATCATTAAAGAGTACAGAAAAAATTACTCAGACATTAAAATAATAAGAGGGTATAAATCAGAGGGTGTACGTAAACAGTACGGAGATTTCAAACAGATTTCATACTGAAATCGAAGCCCGTATAACACACACAGACGCACGCCCAGCTCGTGTCGGACACGCGCGTCACACACACACACACACATCTAATCGAGGCTTTCGCGTGTCGGTCGTGTGTGCTCCATCCCCGTTAAGGGGCGCAGGTGTCGCTCGGTGAATGAGGCTGCCGTGGGAACGCGTCCCAACCCTCGGTTCCCATGGCCACCACCTGCCACCTGCCGTACTACGCATAATTCGCGTTCGTAAATGAACGGTAGTGACCACGTGTGGCCACGAAGTTTTTTTTTATCATCCCGAGGACGCGGAAGACCGGTGGGGAGTTAACAACGTCTTAATGATAGCTCGAGGATCATCCGCGGACACACGATCGGATCTTGATTAATATAACACGAAAAACCTATTATAGAACTCAAGGAGTGATAACGCTTTAATCGCCAAGCTCTGGCGTTCCATCTGTAAAGATTAAACAGTAGGTATGTACAATTATAATATCATTACAGGACTGTATATTGAATTACAATCCTGGCGATTTCAATTACCTCAACAATCAATCACGCCGTTGAAAGGTCAACGCAAAAAACGCTAAGTGATTTTAAAATTGAATATCTGAATCAATTATATTATAATATCTTTTGTAATTAACAATGCGAGCGTGTCTCGACTCTCGTCGGTCAATCCCCTAGTAGGGTAAGGGTCCATTTGACCTTTGAATTGATGACCTTCACAATAGCACCTGTTCCGGGGATGGCTTTTGTTAGATACGTGCATTATGACCGTCACACCCCAGGCGTAATCAACCCCTAAATAAAGGGAAATAGCTTGTATTTAGGAAAAGCGTGGTATTCAAAATAAGATTCAATAATATTTCACGATATTTTCATACAAGATTTTTTACTTACAGATAATAAATATTAAACAATTTTAATACAAAAATAAATTTCTTTCAAATAGCTGTCAGTCGAACTGAAAATTATGAATAATAATAAAAAAAATATCTCCAACGACCTGAAAGCGTTCATTACGAGTGCAAGTCTTGATAACACAACGCAAAAACACCTCAATTATCGCATGTGGAGCCGCTGGCAAATGTCACAGAGTAATAATTACCGCTGTATTACCTGTGTTAAATATTATCTGTGGGCGTTGCTTTCACTGGAATGGCGGTAATCAAGTGGAAATATCCGGAATCATAATAGATAAAGCTTCCAGGCGACATAACTTGATTATTGAGATTAATATTAAATTTCAAGTTTATTCAAAGTTAAATAGTTCAATATAATATTAAAATATCTAAGATAAAGTCACTTTTAATTATGCTCGTGAAGCTAAATGTGAAATTACAATACGTACAAGTTACAACAAGCGTTCCATTAAAGCGTTATTATCATTTTATTTTGTATGTTGATCATAAAAAATGAAATACTGTTAATTAAAAACCTTACATATTATCGTATTTCTGTATCAATGTTATAAAAATGCAATTTTATTCCCATTCTTTACGCAGTAGCGTATAATTTACAAAGTCGTCTTAAATCCTCGGTTTACTCTTAATGTCCACTTGCATTTAAATATACGAGAAAATATATAAAGGTAGTCTTATTTTTACTATATTAAAACATATTATAAAAAATTGATGATATTTCTGCTTTAATTTAAATAGCACTAGCGTATGCCCGCGACTTCATCTGCGTTAATTTCAGAATTAGTAACATATGTATAACTAGCCAGGTAAACTATAAAAGATATTGTAACTAACACGACTTTCTTTTATATATAAAGACTAATGTTTTTTAAAGATCTTCTTTTATATGTCATGTTTCTAGACTGTGTTATTAAATAAACTGGTAATAAGCAATCATTACAGACTCGGTCTTTAGTTTGCTATTTTTTTATGATTAATGAACGAAAATTATGACCACAATGAAAAGTCACTTTGTAACTTGAATGGGTGTTGTAGATTCTAATAAGTATTTGTTTACGATTTATGGATGAAATACCTTTTAACTAGGTATTATAGTTAAACGATTTAAATTCCTACTGGGGATATATAAGTGTATTTTTACGAGTTTTTTTTTCCCTTTTGTGTATAATAATACATTGCGGTAATGTTTGAGTTTCATAAATAATTTAAAAAAGTCTTTGAATGTTGACGAGTATGGTGTGTTGTGAAAAATATATACGCCATCTTCATTTTTTTTATCGTAAATCGAAAAGGTATTATATAATATGTTATAAGTTTAAAGTGGTTTTTGATTTATATGCATATTTTATTCTCGACTTAAATAAAATATCATTATTTTGATACCTACCACACTCCATGTATCTTAAAACGTTAAATGTTGTTTTACATAAAGCACTTTGTTGCTCTAAAAATAATTCAATTTATTACACTATCGCTTTTACAGAAAAAACGACATGTACATGACGCACTCGAAACACACAACCCTCTCTTTTACAGTTGGTTTAAAAATAGTAACAACTTTAGACCTCTTAACGCTTAGGTACTTAGTTTTTATAAAAACCACACTATGAGTGTTATTTTCCAAAATATGTCATGGAGTAGCATTGATTTAATAAAATTCTGTTTAATCTAAATATAATAATAAGAACGAATAGTCCAAAACAATCTTTATCTAGGAATTATTACATTTTAAACGTATGAAAGAAGAGTTAAACAAAAAAGTAAACAATTTTTTTATTTATTACGCTCCCAAAGTATAAAAGTTCGTAATCTTGCATACCTATATTTTGATTTTAATTTCCTTCATATTAAATACAGATGCTTTAATAACTGGACTATAATACACATCAACTTCATACCATCTATTTAAAACTATTTAATATAACGGACTATAAAGATAATACGAATCACTTCAAGACTGACATATACCTAGTCTAGTATAGTTACATCACCGTGGGCGTATAGCCCGTGTTGGTTACTTAGAATCTTCTTCTACCTGGCAATTTCCCAGCTATAGCCAGGGTCTGCCTTACAT
>DVQO01001172.1:0-10941 GCA_018231785.1 Danaus gilippus
TGCGCCATTTTAATGCTAATGGGATGCAAAAATCTCCTATGTCTAACCACTCGTTAATATATATGACAAAATATATCAACGATATACTCGTATAATATGACAATGTATGAATATGCATGTTACAAAATATTTTAAATACAAAAGAATCTTATAACGAATGAAATTTCACAAATTCCTTAAACATTGGAGTAAAAAAAAAATTACAAGAGTTTATGATCCTTGCTCTAGATTTAGTTTGATGAGAATTTTATTATTGCAATATTTTGTTTCTCGTGCTCTATATTATTATTTTTTTGCTTAATCTATGTTGACGTTATGCATTTTTAAACGTTTCTATGGTTTACCGCTTCAGCTCTATGCTCAGCTCTATGTCTCTTTAGTCTAGTCTACTGTTTTGCACTTAACAAGTTTTTATATACAAATGTGGCGGTGTATCGGCAATTATTATGTTAAGTAGTGATATTTATATATAAAAATATTTAACTTCAATATTGACGGTAATCATATATTTGACTACAAATATAATTAGAAAGAAGTTTGTTCTTCAACGAAAGAATTATAAAAAATAAATAATTACTTATAATATACAGCACTAATTAAAAAAAAATGGATTTTAAAATGCATGAATACACACATGCAGTCGTTGGTAAAGTAATTCCAGCACTTAAGCTAACTGATAGAGCTGACTTGAATGACGCCCGTCGTCAATATGATTATTATTTAAGATTATTAAAAGAACTAAATTTGGAAATTATTGAAGTTGAAACAGATGCTTATTTTCCGGAAAATATTATCTTTGAAGATATAGCTATAGTTTGCCACGGCATAATGCTTTTGCCAAGACCTGTATCCAGCACTGAAGAAATAATAGTAAGTGAAATCTTTTTATTTTTGTACCTTCTTGGAAGCTCGATTTTATAACAGATTAATCGTAAAATATTTTCAAACTTATATAAAAAAGTTGAAGTAATATTATATAAGTAGTAAAGTATATATTCAGTCTTTTGCCACCATCTCAAGTTTTCATAGTTCCTTCTTTAATCTTCTTATATGCCATACCAAAATATTTTGGTGTCTTAAAATGTTATATCTATGCTATGGCATTCAAATCTCATTAAATTTCTCTTACTATTTAATTGATTTAACTACAAATATGGTATTAGTTCAACCTTTTTGTATTTATAATATATTATAATAATAAAATTTATTTGGTTTTGCCTTAAGAGTAAATTATTTAAATGGTGTATTTTAATAAGAAACAATTGTTTTACTAATACAATCATTTTTCATATGCAGATATATTTTGCATTTAAGAATATGTCTGGTATTCTCAGCTATTATGCTTAGTTTATAATTAATTATTAATATACACACACAAAATGCCATTTTTCAAGCATTATATTATTTAAAGTTGAGAATATGTAATTAATTTGCTTATATAAATAATTACTTGTACGGTGTAGCTTTAAAATGTCATACTAACAATGGTGTGGTACTGTTCTATTTTTCAGCTTAATATAATTATCTTTTAATTGCACTTCAACCTGTTAACTCAATTGACTCATTGACTCATATTATTGTGTTCTAGAAGTAACGACAGTAGAAATGAAATAATTAATTAATTTAAATATAATAAAATCTATAACATAATTATATCATATCTTTAATTTCACTGAATGAATGTAATTCATAAAAAAATTGTAAAGATAAAAGTATATTCACTTGGTACAAAAGATAGAAGTAAATTTTAAATACAAATTTAAAGTTATATTTGGTAAAAGAAGTGTATTTCACTTCTAGTAGTTATTGAATTGTTGAAATAACTCCTCACTTTCAAATATTTATTGATATATATTTCAAAAATATTTCTATAAGTTTTGACCAAATAATAACTAAGTTCATATGTATTTAATTAAACATTAAATCAATTTTGCTCTGACATTGTTATTAAAAAGTATTAGAAATAAGTTTGTTTAGTAACTAATAGATTAAAAAATATGTCAACACCATTTCTAGATAGCAACTTAAACACAATATCTATCATATTGATGACTTTTTCACTCTTTATTTTCTATTAAAATTCTAATTTAAACATTTAGTAGTATTATTAAGTAATAGTTTTGTTAAATGCAAAACTATATAATTTACAGATGACGGCACTGAAAGAAGTCATGCAAAATGAACTTGGACATACCATTATTGAAGTCAGTGATCCAGAAGCCAAGCTTGCCGGTTCCGATGTCTTATTCACAGGTAAATATACAAATAATAATTAATATATATTGAATTTATATATCATACATTTAGTTTTAATTTTATTTAAGGTTATGTTGTTACATATTAATTTAAGACACTTGATATTTACATTTTATGGCCATAAAATGATGAAGTTGGAGCTGTTCATGATTCTTAACATAAAATTATTATAACTATAACTAATATCATTTTTCTTTTATGCAGGTCGTGAGTTTTTCGTAGGCATTACTGAGACCAGCAATGAGGCTGGAGCTAGTGCTCTAGCTGAGGCATTCCCAGAGTTTCCTTGCACACCTATAAAGGTAACAACTTAGTATTGTCAATTTTTTTAATACAAGTCCTTTTTAACTTCATAATTTATATTGCTTAAAACCATGGTTTAAGTAATCCCGCTTAATAGATTTCTATCTAAGGTAAACATTAATGAGGTACATATATTAAATAGAATTAAATTGTATATTTAACATTATACTAGAAGAATATCAATAAAACTAAATATGAATACAAAAAGAACAAATTAAATACATATCAACACTTGTAGCTAAAGCTTCAATGAATCTATCATCCAGGTGTCACAAGGGGTGCGTCATTTGAAGAAGTACTTCAGCATGGCAGGGCCAGATATTCTGTGTGTGGCGTCCAGCAAGGAGGCTAAAGAGATGCTGAAGAGGATAGAAAGAGAGGCCACATTTACCTATCAGACCCTCACTGTCCCTGAAGTAGGGGCTGCCAATTGTTTGTATGTGAATGGTACTCTGATACACCGTGCAATAGAGGAGATACCAGAATCCTTTAAGGTAAATTTAATAACTCGAATAACTAAAATTTAGAAGTATTAATCTTAATAATATTTGTTATTGAATTTATAAAACAATATTTAGAGAATCATTTGTAATGAATCTTAATACAAATCAACAAAAATAATGAAACACAAGATTTTCTGATTAGGATCATTTCATTACAAGCGAATTTTAACTAGTATTTGAAAAAACATGCTTTGCGACATCAGTCACCGTTTTTCTCAAATCTATTGTAATAACTCCAAAGATTTTCACAAAATACTCAAGATTACGTACTTTTTAATTACATACATCTCTTTTTTTTTGTAATTTCTTGTAAAGATTAAAAATGCTTCATATAAATTATACTTATGATCAATATTATAAAAAATTAAGCTAACTAAAAGCGATTTTGTTTTAAATGTAGGATATTGTCCCCACTACAAAAGCTGTTATGTTATGATACCAGTCGAGTTGGACAAAAAGTTACTAGACCAGGCTATACCGTTTGTTCTATGCTACTTCTTGCCTTCCTTAAAGTCAAGTCCCAAAATAATTCATATATTTGTACTGGGAGAATGCTGAAGTAGGTTAACCTAATTTATCTCGTTGGGAATTATACTGAGATTTTTTTTATGTCAAAGCTGGCAAACGAGCAGACGGCAGATAGGCAGTAGTGACCGTCGCCCATGAACATCCGCGACATAGATGTTGCGGATGCGTTGCCAAGGGGTGGGAATAGGGAAATAGCGGAAAAGGGAAGGAACAGGGAAAAGGCAACCGGCTCTCTCACTCATTGGAAGAAACGCAGCCACTGAAGGCTACTTCACGCTGATCTTCTGAGAGAGGGTGGTACTTCTCCGGTCGAGCCAGCCCATGTTCGAGCTGTAGTAACTTACCACAGCTAGGCTCTGCCACCTACAATAATTGTCGTGTAATTCTTACACACTATTATACATACGTCTTTGGTCGAGGCTGACTAGATAATTTTTCACAATTTCCTGGTCAATCGTGAGGTGTCATTCGTTAGCACCTTTCCAAACGTGACAACACTATTGTACACAAATACATATTTTGGAATAACGTTACACATGGAATTAGTAGTCGAAGCCACGTATTCTCCTGAATTAGCATACCTGTGCAATGTTTGATTAGCTAATATGGCATATCTTCAAAAACTAAAGCTAATTATAATGTGAAGATAGGGTTGCTCTTTAAGGAATGGGTTTCATATTATAGTTTTAGCTACACTTCATGTTGCTACAGAAAAAAGTAAAAAAATAAATAAAAAGTAAGACCAGCGTGCTTTAGACCACATGGCTGAAGTAAAACTTCTTTCGCCTCTATCTATATGATTATGGATGTATGGATGAATGAATGGATAAATGCATGGATGAATTGATAGATGGATGCATGGACGTCCGTCTATGTATGCATCCGTTCATCCATGCATCCATCCACTATCTCCACTAACTTATATCTCCCTCTCATTTTCATTCGCCTCGTCGATCACGTTTTCGTAAAGCTTTCATAATCTTACCCCCAAGCGTGCGTAAAGAAGTTTTACTTTAAGAGGTCTTGTGATTAAAATCCTTCTTTTATTTTATCCTATTAATATTTTGCACGTTCGTATTGTCATTTTTAAACGTATTTATCTTACTATTTCAGGTATTCTGTGAAAGAATTGATTTCGCTCGTCGGTCGATATGCTTCTCATCACTTGCTAAAGTTTCTAGCGGACTCACAGCATGCTGCCTTCTGGTGAGGAAACCTTAAACAACTCGACATATTCTATGTTAAAACCTGATGATTTTTTTTTCAAGCATCGCTCCAACAAGTCTTTTGCAAAAATTGATTCCTTTCATAGTGATAATTAATTTTTAACTAACAAATTGTTTTTATTTATAAAATTATTTTTAGGACCATTACTATAGAAAAGCCCCATTTATGAAATACACAGGTCGAAAATTATGAGATGCGTTTATTAAATACGAGCGTGGGCAGGTCTTATTTTGCTTGCCATTACAAGTTAAGATGCAAACTGCATAATGTAAACAAATTATTTTGCTGTATCAAAAGCTTAGCATCTTATTTTACCTTTATTAATATTTGTACATTTTTATTTGCAATCTTTGGTCATTAGGTTAGATATCGTTTGTTTATTTTCCTACCCTCTACCTAACGTGTGATCAAACTATTATTTTTGTTTTCCTTTGACCAGAATAGGTTAATTTTAATGTGATGATCTTTTTACCTCAACCGTCTAGTTAAATACGGCTGATTCAAAATGTTCTGATTTACAATTGTACCTCTCCCTAATCTAAACAAACACCTTTAGTACTAGTATATTCAATTCATTCCTTAACTTGAAGACTGAAATAGTATATGATACATGACACAAAAACCTGTAGAAAAATTGCCTACTTCTTGACGTAGACAAGCCGATGTGCTTACAAATATAGTAGAATCTTTTCGACTTTTATCGCAAGCTTTACTGGTCGATATAAATTCTATCTACGAACCGACTTTTTTGTTCCTATATTCCACATTCCCTTAGTTTTTAGTTTATGTTGATAATAATGACGTACAAATGTTTAATCTTAGTACCTGGTGCCGTACTTCGTTCATTTATAGTGTAGCATAAAATATAGCACAAAAATTGTCATATCCCATTTTATATTTAATTCCAAGTAAAATATTGAACATTATGATACTTATTTAATAATTTTAAGTATGATTATTATTAATTTATAAGAATACCTGTTAATAATCACTTGGAACTATTCTGAAGATTTTTGTTAAATGTTTTAATTATGAATGTTAAATTGTATTTTTAAGTTGTTTTTTCTTTTTATTTTAACTTATTATTTCCAAAAATCTCTTTAATTTTTAACCAACAATAATTATAAAAATATTTAAATTGATAGATTTTCTTATACCATTATAATATTCTCTCTCTATATACCTACATAGAATACATATAGTATTTTTTAAATATACAACACTATAACCCAATAAATATTATTAATCGTTGAAAAATTCAAGACTAGCTTGTATCCTCGTGTTACTAATGAGCATATTTCCATGTATTTAAAATGCATGCCCTGTATAATATTTACTCTTCAATAGTCATTTGAACAGTCTTTAATATGTATATTTGTCACCGACATAGTATTCTGAATCTCGAAATTTAGTTTGTGCTCTCGCTACGGTTGCTAGAAGTGTTACTGGAAAGCTATGTGAGATTATTTATTGCTTGTAGTTATAAAATGAAGCTATGTATAACATTAGAGTGATTAAACATCGCATCCCAACGCGCCTGTCGAGAGTACAGTCTAATTATTTATTATAGTATTAATAACGTAGTTAAACTACTGCATAATATAATCAGTATTCGATATTGTAAACGGATTTCGCACATTTCGCTTAGCGCTTACACATATTAATAAAGCACATAAATATATTTTAACAATGATAGTTTTGGATTTTAGATAAGTTTTTAAAAATTTATCTTTTCTTTATGATCATTAATAAAAACATACTGAAATCAAATACGTTTTGTTTAACATTCGAGAACCATTGCATTTTTGTTTTATATTATAATAGACAGGTAAGATATCATCAATTCTGTAATGTGTTTGTAGATTTCAATAAATAATGTTATGAGTGTACTAAGAGTTTTATTAAAACGTATTTTTTATGCCATCCACTATTTTTTTACACCCAGCAGCGTAGTAGGGGATTGAAAGGCGCTTTGCAAAGTAGTAAATGGTTTGCTTCAGCTAATGGTGTAGCATTTATATACATATAACATACTTACTCATTCGAGCAAGTGCACCACGACGTGTTTTTAATCAGTGTGATATAAATAAATATTGTGCTGTTTTTATCATTCCTCCAACATCTGGATTCTTGAACTTATCATATTTTCTGTAAAAGTATGTTGGAATTAATTTATGTAGTTGGAGAACCTTAATATATATTTAATATGAATCATATATAAAATAAATAAATAAAGCAAATCTCATTTTCCAATTATAACGTTGAGATCAGATAATTTTAATGTAATATGTTTTATAATGTTCTGAATATTTTACGTTAAATTCCTTGAATCCGAAAACATTAATTAAATTTTATCGTACTCATGTACTCGCCGCACTATCGTAACATTCCAAACCATACAACTATTCCTTAATACTATAGTTCAACTAACATCCTACCTGACAGCTGCCACATTACTGCCATACTGATATTAATGAAAATACTACAATCTCTACAGTGTTAAATTTTGAATACCGCTATGATAACATAATACGTAATTTAAAACAATATATACGTCGACGAAATTTGTTGTTACGCTTGACTTGGTGACCAAAAATACAAATAGAAATGGAAGTTATTTGAACGAATTGTTTTAAAATTAGTCGACAACTTTAATAGTAAAGATATTTTAAAGAGTGCGAGGACAAGCAAAAGATGATTTCAGTACAAGATGTCTTGAATACGAGAACAGATTCGAAGAACACAACTATACTTTTGAAATCAAAATAACAGATACTTCCTTTAAGAATATAAATCAATATATTATAGACAAAAAGTATTAATGTTTATCTACTTGTCTGGGAATTTTGTCGCTCCTCATTCTTTCACAAAAAAAAACAATAATCAAATAATATTTTAAATCAATTTGAGTTCTTTCATTAATAATATAGTTATAAAAATTGTTAAAATATTTCATGAATAATAAAATAGACAAAGAAAATAAAATGTAAAACAAACTGGTTAATCTATTATAAAAATATGAGAGCTGGCGTAGTATTATTTTAAAAATAAGCCCTTTGCTTAATTTTGTACATTTTTATTAGATTATTCAAATGAAGGGAAGAAGGGGTAGATAAGGTTTAGTTTTTTGAGAAAAATAAATATTTTGTTTACATAAATATTTGTATAAATGATAATTATGCGGGACTTGAGTGTTGCTTATCCATTTGAACTGTAAAATTGTAGAGCTGAACAGCGTACTGTTAATAAATTTACACGGTTATTTTATGTTAATATAGGAATTTAATAATTCTTACTTTGATTTATGATTTTAAGTTGTTTTTTTAATGAGTACGGAATGATTTTCTCTATTTTAAATTCTAAATTGTAAATTGTATACGTAAATAAATTATTGAAATACTTGAGATCATAAGACACCAATAGTAATAATAACCTGAGTGGAGAAATAATGAAACGTTTGAAATTATTATTTTTTCGCGATGATATTTAAATAAGTTAAAAGGTTACAAATTCCTTATAAACAAGTACATAAATTGCACTTAGTTTCATAAACCTGTCACTCATGGAATATTATTTGAAATGTTTTTTAACGTGTAACAATAATATAATGAGGAATTATAATATAAAGAGAGAAGGTCAACGAAATTTAAGTACGACTGTAATACGAGTATTGAAGTTTAGCTTTTCCAAAGTAACCTCTATCTTCCTATAATAATATAGAGGTATAATAAATGGCGATGGGACCAATATGAATGTAAATTTGATGAAACGACAAATGTGTTAATGAAATAATTTATACGATATTTGACCCATGGATGGTAAATTGAAAGTGAATGTATAATTGTAATTAAGGTAATTTAATTTTAAGTATCCTTTACAACACAAATGCAGAAAACTGGCAACTCTGGTGTAAGAAAAAACATAGGTATATTCAAATGATAAAAAAATATCTCTTTGGTGATATGTTGCGGACGATGTAATTAAAAAGTTTTTATAAATTATGAATAACTAAAGGTTAGCATATTAATTTTAAGCGTTTTTGAATATTGTTAGATTTAAATAACAAATAGTAGTACCTATCACATGACAAAATATAAGACGTTTAACATAATGCAATTTTACTAATTAAAAATGGATAAATGTTTCCGAAGCTGTTGCAAACATCAGTTACTTAAGTTAATAGAGGATAATAAGTTTTCGCAAACAATTAATGTAGCTTGGAAATCCGCTGATATGACTTTAGTGATCCATTATAAGTTTTAGAACCTACATTGTTAGTGGGGAATGTAAAAGGCTTGTGTAACTGTTAGCTTTAAAATTTTGAAACTTATTACAATTCAATGATAGCTATAGTTAATTTAAATGCTTACAGAAACAATATTTACAAAAATAAACAAGACATAATATTTTGTTTTGTGGTATTTGAAATCTTTTTTGTAAATAACTATTTAGTGACGAAAATTGGTTTTTAATGTATTCATATTGAAGAGCATATTTTCCCAGGACTATAAAAAATCAAATTCCTGTTTGAGTTCATGTAAAAGGAAAATTAATGTCACAATGAAATTACAATTAAATATATATATATGTAATCTTTCTCTAAGTATAAATATATATATTTGAAAACCAAAACCAAAAAAAGTCTGACTTGTCAGCAGCAGGAAATTCGTTTAAGTTTTAAAAGTGGTGATATGTATTGAATACAAGTGTCAATATGTTGTGAACTTTGGTGCACGCTAAGCTTTTGTAGACCCCGAGCCTCGTAGTAATATTCTGGTACCATAGTAAAGTGGGCGTACCTGATACTTATTTACTAACCCTAGAAATAATCCGCTCTGTTTTATTGAAGATAGGTACATTCTAATATATGCTGAAGGAAATCACACAAAAAATATATTTTTTAAAAGAAAACGTTATATTATTTATAACCATAATTCATTATTTGAAACCAACAATCGTATTTACTGAAAATGACAAAAGTTATTTTTTACGGATCGTTAGAGTAAATATAATGATGAAATCTGTGAAAGAAATTATATTTCACATATTTAAAAAGTAAGGTCTGCCATAATCATATATTTGACGTAAGCGGTAAGTATCTTCTACTAATTCAACATAATGTATGTTTTTTTCCATGTGACAATTATAATTATTTGTTCATCTTCTGTTAGGGTGTCTTAGTGAAATTTTTCTTACCTTTCTAACCAATAAAAATCACAAAATTTAGGTCTAATCGCCATCTGTTAAGTCCCAACTCGAGAAATCCATACCTACCGATCATGTTATTTTCTAAAATCAATTATAAGCACAACTTAATTGTATTGTTTAAATGAAGTTAATTTCTTAATTGGGTCGATGAAAAATACAATAAAATGAATTGTTATAATATAAATAATTAAATAAATTAAATCGCTTGACTTATTATAGGTATCTTAAAATTTGTGATTTTTTGACTGTAGAACAAATATGTTATTTTTAAAAATACACATTTACATACATAGAAGTTACAGTTTTCAAAATGCGATTATAATACTCCATCTGGAGATTGATAAAACATCTCTCATATACGTCTTAAACTTAATATAGAAAACCGTGCTATTTCTGGATATATGTAAAGTTCATAAAACATTTTTTTATATTGTTTAGTGTTCGACGTCTGGCTAAACTCTATTAAATGTACTGCCAGATTGTTGTGAAATCATTAAAGTTAATTATTTTGATATATTCAGTATAGAGAATTATTCATAAAATTTAATGGGTTGAATTTTATAATCATCATACAACTATCCATATGGTGTTTATGAGATTATTATTGAAGCACCACTACCGTTATTACTTAGGTTAGTTAAGTTCGGTACGAGGTGTACTAAATTGAAGAAGTGTTGTTGTAAATCATGAAGTTTGTCGGACCGTTGGCGAATAGTTATTTCGCTACTGCTACGAGGTAACAAATGGTCATATGATTAACTGGATTTGACAGTCAATTATTATTATTTTTAACAGTAGCCTTATTTGTTTATTTTTTTAAATATTCAAAACAAGTAGTCGTCACGCAAACTATAGTATATGTATGTAGAAAGAGAAGATAAAAATGGATAGAAGGATGGGCCATAGTTCAAGGCAT
>DVQO01001173.1:0-10932 GCA_018231785.1 Danaus gilippus
TTCTTGAGTTATAAGTGGTGTAACTAACACGACTTTCTTTTATATATATAGATTAATCTTGTGAATGCATAATAACGTATTAATGTTGATCAAAATAATATTAGTCTTTAAAGCGGACTTTGGTTGAAACATCGATTTATTTTCAAAACCTGATGCAAATAATATGGTTTATAACCACTAAGTTTTACGCCGACGTGTACGAGTATGTTTGTGGGTGTCTGTATCTGCCTGTGGCATCGCAGCCCTCAAATTTAACTAGCAGTGTAAGAGTATCAGCTCTTTTCAAAAAAGATGTAAGGCATTTGTTTGCCTATTATTATTCGATAACTGTCCCATGAGTGCCAGTACTATTGTTAAACGACTATTAACGTGTAGAACTTAAGTAAATCAATATAATAAAAGTTACAAATATTAGTACAAAGTAATATTAGTTACAAAGACTCATTTAATTATTATCATTAAACTATCATTTAATTTCCATTCACAAATAACAAGACGAAAATGGCGTGGAGCTAATAAATAAGACAATTGTGGATGTGTAATATTGCGTTATCTAAAATACATTTAAATAAAGTTTTAAAAATTATAAAGACTTACAGGTAGTTGAGGTGGGCTGACGTATTCTTCAGATTCACAATGACCTCGTTATTGCATTTTATTTTTATATCCTGAGAAGAAAGACAACTAATATTTGGCGAAAGGTTCTGACACTTAGACCACGACGGTGTTTTATTCATACTAGTGAGTAGAAACCGGACCGAGTCCGCTAAATCAATTGCATGCTACAAAAATAATTTCATTAAATTTGATTAATGTTAAAAAAGAACTTTAAATTTTTTTTGTAATAGCTGTTTTAATAATCTTCTCAAACTGTTTTTTTGCGTGTCACTTTTGACTACATAATATAACAGGGTTTATTTTTAGGAACAATGTGGTGTTCTTTTTTTTTTATGTTTGTAATACTTGCTTGAAATAGTTTATGAAAACATTTCATTATACGTTCTAGTATTTGGAAATTCGAGACAGTGTGTTTTTAGAAAAGATAACAAAATTAGAAAAATATGTTCTTTAAAATACAATGTATATTTAGTTTGCGACCAGAGTTGTAACGATAATTTTTAATAATAAGAAGTAATAGAACACATTTTTAAGTAACATTAATGCAACAGTCTAATGATATTGTTACATAATACGATTTTTATAAAAGTGAGTAGCATTTCGTATTCAATGTCCTTTTTAAAAACTATTTTGTAATAGGAAACACGACTGAAAGCGGTGTTCTACGATGAAAATATTATCAAAAAACGCTTCTTTTGTTAGGGATTTTTTCATAATGACCGTTTTTTAATAAATTAGATATGTTAAGCTAGAATAGACAAATTACCGAAATCACATTTTTTGTCTAAAAAGTAAAAATCTCCTTTTATGCGAATTATTTGTAGTTGTAAACTTAAATTTAACCCTCCTATAATATGGTCAAAAATTAAAAACTACTTACTTATAATTAAGATATCATTGTACTGCTTGTTATGACAGATCAGATTTATCAGCATAAATAATAATTAAGTGCTCTCAGTGAATTAGTAGGAAAAATTATTTATATTTAGGAACCATTTTAGAGAACTAGTTTATTAAATAGATAAAACGTATATTAGAGATATTCGCCTGCAATTCCAACGATACACGAACCTGAACCTTGAAGTTAGGAAAAGGTGACAAACTTTGACAGTATAGTATCATAATCAACTTTGATATTATTCGCACTACTTGTAAAAAAATCCTTAAAGTAAGAGAATATAATTTCTGTTTAGGTTATAGTGTGTGAGATTCAGGTCCTAAACAGCGAAATAATAATAACTGAATTTTAGCATCCTGTGAAGGATCTAGAGTTAATTGATGCTAATAAAGAATAACAAATCTTGTTAGTAGTATTTAAACATAACGAAGGTAATGTTTATCCTACAGAAGAAAAGGAGTATTGGTAATCGGCCTACATTTAAATGAAAGTTCCGCTGAGTTTTTATTTACTGGCCGAGAAAAGGTCGGTAAGAAAGAAGCGGAAGAGAAAATAATACAACTTTTGTTACGATATTATGTTATCTCAGTTTTATTTAAATACAATTACTGGTTTAAATAAAAACTTTTTAACGTTTTCTTAGTGAGAAAACAATCTTGTTCAGTTCAAGACCTCTCTGAAATTAATTGTAGTATATTTCACAATGTGGTGTCTGATGCAGTGCTCCAAAGTACAAACTTTTCTATTTGATATCATACAACGTCAAGAAGAACGCAATGTGGACGCTATTATTATACTAAATGCTTAAGCCTTCAAAGACGTTCGACTTCTTGTAAAACCTTACATGTTGTTCGGTTTTTAACGTAAGATATATAAAATGTAGATCGATATTCCTTACAAGAAGAAACAATATAGGATTACTTAAGTGTCACGTATATAGAAAAAGTCGAAAGAAGAAGGTTAGCAGTATCCATTATTTATAGGATATAATCTTCACAAAGTATCAGGCAAAATACGAATTTACTTTAAAACTAAAATAATCACAAAAGAAATTATGAAAATTATGAAACAAATTTTGGGTTATGAAGGGAAATTTTTCTTATGTACCCTACTTGCAATGACAAATGCAAGAATTACTTTCTTGGTAGTAGTGTCCTGTGGTATAACAAAGAGGTGAACAATTAATATGACGATCTTATTTTGTATTGAAAATACAAATCCCTGGAATCTTTTATTGAAAAATTTTACTTTAAATTATAAAGGTAAAATCGTAGATACAGAGCCATATAAGACCAAATATATGTAATTTTTTCTTTTTCTGTTATTGTAAATAAATCTTTAATATTACAATAATAGCGAAATTCATCTCACAAATGATCAATACAAACAGTTATTGTTGTACCTGTGAAATATCACATTTATTTAACTCATAATTCTGAAAACCATTTACATATTAAGATTTTATTTCAAATTACCTAACTAAGATCAGATTACTGAGTGAAAAGCAAATGAAATCTGTGGGCCAGTGAGTTGCTAAGTTTGTTTTAATAATTGTAAATTCATCCTCTCTAAAATCATTTCGTGTCGCTTGTATGTAAGGTAAATGTTTGTATATTACTTAGAAATTTGTTAACTTATACATTTAATCAAGACGTAGTGAAGTATTATTCAAAACTGACAAATTTTTAAAAGTGTTTATGGTTCAACACCATAATTCGAAAATATGTAATAAATTAGAGATTGTATTTCATAAACGTAGGTGTGGACTAAAATAAGTTACTTTTATAAAATGGCTAAAATGGCTAAATTATAAAATAGTTCCAATCGCCGACTAGCGACTTAGATCATATATCCACAGAGATGATAACAGCAAGCGAATGTCCGTTTGATTACACCTTTTTTTGTTTCATATTGCTGTTCGATTATCTCGAGTGGTTTTAATCAAGAAAAAAGTTTCAATTTTAGGTCCACCAATTTCAATTTTATGGCCCATGTCCATAAAAACGGTTCAGAACTTGCTGAACCACTGAAAAAGATTGAACCAGACTAATGTCGGTCTACTCAACATGCACCGGCAGTTTTTTTCGAACGAGTTACCAATGTCAGCAAGTTAGGATCTGAAAAAAATCGTGTAGTAGTCTAATCAAAAGAGGTATAATATAAATAAACTGGTAGACCTATTAGACACGCATTGGTTTACTAGCAGTGGTTTTTACGGATGTTCCAAAATAAGTTAAGACGTTTCAAAAGTGACGTTGGAACTGGAGAAAATAATTGGACATTTTCATACACATCCGAATGGGATATCAAATAGTGGACCATGATGTTCATACTTGATTAAACACATGTTTGTGTCAAAAGACTCAGATCTGTCGTACCCCCTCCCGTCTATCTACTCATATATAGTAGAAGACGTAACATTATCTATACCATTTATTAAAAAGAAACAACAATTCATTTACAACAACAATTTCACTAAATTTTGTACAACTAATTTGATCTACACATACACATTTAGGCGGATCAAATTGTGTAAAATGCTTCCACTGCTCATCCATATGGACATTTTAGTACAAGTTGATTTGGTACTCTCATCTATATATAATATATGTACATATTTTGGTTTTAACATAATTTGGTTTGTCATTAATATTTTTATTAATAAGATATAATACAATATAGACAAAATACTTAAATCGTCACTTTATTCCATAAAGTGCTTATATGTATATTATAAACAGAAATTTTTATTTCCCATAATACTGTTTAGAAATCTGCCATTAATTCTGTCAATTATGTCAACCTCCATGTCAGATATTCATCCTAACCATCATCAGCCCTTTTTTACCTAGGAAAAAATTATTTAATCAATAAAGTAAAGATTATTGCATACCATTAGCGCGATGACTGGTGTAGTAATTTGGGGCTTTTGGGTAAGTAGGACATCACATGATCGCTTTCGGATTCAACGTGATGCCCCGGGTGATAAGAACACCATCACAATGTAGGTCTTAGCTAATGGAAGTGCCCGTGGCCACTCAACAACGAAAGGTTGCAGTGGGCGTACTCCCACTTCCTTCTTTCCAGCTTTCACCTTTGGAGTGGATATGACTCCCCAGGTATGATTCCTCCAGTGTGCGGTTGGCCATGTTTTTTGGCACGTCATAGTGGTGGCAACGGCTAGTGAGTTAAGTCTCTCTTTTATCACTCATTGAAGCATCCATTGTCTCGTAAGCAGCTGCATAAGACGAAACACAATGTTTCGTCTTGCCGGGTGAGCCACGGATTCAGGTAGGAGTGGGTAGCCCCCTTATCATCAAACCGGCGAGGGGTAACGATCAAGAGTCGGTGAGCCAGAGCTCTAATCCGAGCAGACTCGAGCCTCAGATCATTCTAATCTATCTATGGTCAAATTGGAATCTTTTAAAGAAGTGATGTAAACTTCAGGTCTTATTCGATATATGACTTTTTTTATATTTATTTAAAAAACTCGAGAGCAAGTAAAATTTATTAAATTTCATCAGAAAATTTAAAGTGTTTTGAAAAATCGTTTTTCATCCAACTTCAAGAGCTCTGTAGTGTGTCATGACTTCATTGCACCTTGTTTTTAAGTTCTCTAAGAACCATGTTACACTCACATACAGTATCAACTGGGAAATCTTCAGAGTATTCCAAAGTCTATCCCAAAGTATATCAAAATCTATTCCAAAGATACTAATAGGAAATTATTCCTATTAAACATACATTTAAGAATGTAAGTTTTTCAATAAAATAGAAATGATTTATGTAGACGTCAAACAAAAGTGGAAGTATTTCAAATAAGAATTAAGGTGAGGATCGTCAATGGACAATGGTAGTCAACGTAGTCAATGTTAAAACGTAGTCAAAGTGTGGGTTCTTAATAAGTTATTATATTTACTTATGAACTAATAACAATCGAAAATTACATAACAAGCTTTTTAGATGAAGAATAAATGCACATTTATATGTTGATAACTTTGAGTAGTTTAAAAAAAAAATCATTAATAAGTCTGCCGATAAATATTTATAGTAAAGTCCGTTGAAAGAAACTAGTTCAATAAAATATTGCCTTGAATTAATGTTGTAATTGTCGTCGGCTTTGTTATGGGTATGATTTTTTAATTAAATGGTAATCTACAAGGTCGAACATGTTCTTATTGACAATATTTGTTCTTTTCTGTATGTATCGATAATAATTATTATAAATGTGTTGGTAACAAGAGGTACTATAAATGGATATCCTCAGACACCAATTACTGAACAAGAGTATATACCTACGTAATACATCCTTCCTCAACTTAAAGAAATATAAATTCTATGAATGCTTTCTATTATTTCTTTATTTTTCACGTTAGCTTTAATATTTTTTATTACGTCTATTTATATAACTTAAACGTAGATATCAAATTAATTGATATATACGCAATAGTCGAAGATTTTTTTCTTCTATATTTTTCTCCAAATAAAAAGTTTAAATTAAATTGCTATAAAAAACAAATAACAAGCGAGACCACAGTTAATCGACGAGATACTATTATTATAAAAATGGAAGTTAGTGTGATTGTTGCAAAAGCGAAATCTAATGGTCCGACTTATATAATAAAAATTCTGTTTAGCTTGCTGTATTGATGAAATAACAGGTTTTAATCAATATTTGCTAATCTTAGCTTTTAAACAAATTATTTTAAGCTCATCAAAAAATGCTATATACGATAGATTCGACAGCTGCCCCATTATTTTTATACTCTCTCTCAGCATTTTAAGCAATTCGCGAAACAATATATATATAAATATTTCAAACTAATTATAATAATCAATGAGATACTTTGCATATTTTGCTTCATGTAGACAAATTGAATTTTACTAAACACTTACTATTTGTTTTTTTTAATTAATACATAATGTTATTATTGAACATAATGTTTGATTTGAGTTAAATAAGTTTTATTCCAAAGAACACAAAAGAACACGATCTATTAAATATAACTTAGATTACAAGTGAAAAATATCACTCTTAGTTTTTAAAGGAAAGGCTGTTAAGTTAATCTTATTAGGAGAATTTGAAGTGAATATTGTTCAACGTGAGAATTGCAACATGAGAAGTGACAATACTAGGATTTGTCTATTGTTATATAGTTTTATTGTTTGCCACAAACTGTTAGAAAGTTATAGTTTACAAGTTAGTCTTCTTATATATTTTTTGACCCAAACTATACGAAGCGAGAAAATAAATATTTCTTTCCACGTGCTTTGTATAATATTATGACAGACCATTAGGTCCGACACGCATACACAATATACTGTTATTTTAAATTCTTTTTTATTACCTAACAAAATTTATTCATATTTTTAAGGTCAATATCGATTTAAAGTGAGTATGGTCAAAGTAGTTACGTCAAAAATGAGTATTATCACAACTATTACATTCCGTGCTAACAATTTTTACTTACAACAATAGCGGAAAGATCGGTTTGTATAAGAATACCATATGATACTCCTTTCAGCAATGGATTCATCAAACTTCCAGTATCCAGCTTTCTTGTATATTGTTTTATAAAGAAATCCATAAACATATAACTTATTCCTATGACCACTGCGTATATTATATATAGGAATAAATGTGCTAAAATAAAATAAAAAGATTTGTATTATTTATCAGTTTATATAATGTACCTATGTATTTGAATGTTTTAATTTTTAGTTAAATAACTTTAGCCGGAATTCTTTTGGTGATATCTTAAAATTTTTACCGTAGTTATTTCGTTGATTGAGACATTCATAGTACATGTGACATTGTCGTCTACTAATACCTACTTTTTTTTTATCGAAACATCAAAATTTAAATTTAGTAAATCTAACTAGTTACAGGACGGTGGAAAAAAATCGAAAAATATTTAAATTGGAATATCTTCGTATCCACCACGGGTTTAGGGGAGAATTGCAAAATAGTCGTACATCAATATCTGCCTAATAAAATTCTTACCGTGAACCACTAAAACCCTTGAGAAGAGGTCAAAACTGAAACTATTTAATGAAAAGGCGTGAGCAACGTACAGAAATTTCTTTATACTCTGCCATCTGAAGTGACTACTTGCACTAAACTCCTATAAATAAATATTTATCGATTAATTAACACCTTCACCATAATATTATTACTATATTGACAAAAGATTACTCACATTCTTATCTGTCACTGAAGATGATCGACTTCGATAATCAAGGTAATAATGTCGCATTTTATATATTATCTGAAATAAATATTAAGTAGTTTTAAGAAACTTTATATACAGTAATCTCAGTATTAATAAAATATCTTCAAGCTACTATAAAAGATATTGGTACACAAAAAAAGTCACCTAATTGCCTTTATCTTTCCAAATTTTTAATGTTAAATGCATCTGAATTTTATAACTGACAGAAAAAACATATATCAAACATCCACTCATTTCGGCCAGCTACAAATTTTATCTCTAATTGAAAACGATAAAGTGTTCTGTGGCTCGCAGTCTCGGAATACATCAAAAACATTCTACAACCACTGCTTTTTGCTTTTTATTTCAAAATTCAAAGGTCAAATTTTAACGAGTTTTTATTCTGACGTGGAACGGCTCTCCGATTCTGAATGGTCTTAGAATTCAGTTACTTAGGTATTTAGTCAAGTTTCAAACTACTTACAGTTTCTCAGTAACTTTAATTGTATTTGCTTTATTTATACCAGTAGTTTCTCTTTAATGCACTTTATATTACTGATTTAAGGTACTAAAAATCTATAATAGAATTAATTCGAAACATTTTGAGGCAGATCAAATGGAAAGATGTTGCATTACAAAAGCATTATCCGAGTTTTATGTGAAACCTAATGTCACTTACGTCAATGAAGACGTATTTTTTCTTCATTTAAATAAGTTCCATTGCTCTAGACGTCCAAAAATATAATTTATATAATGATGAATTTAAATAAGACCAGTTAATTTTGAAGATCAAATAAAATATTAAGCTGTAGGAATTTAAAAATTTTAAAACATAACACACCAATGTCTTGAATTTAAATGTGCAATCAACAGAATACAATTTACCCTTTCTTATATAAAAAACTCAAATGCACTGTGAGAAGTAGTGAAGTGTTCCGATTGTTCCGAGAGCTTAAGAATTCAATGCATTAAAAGGACAATTTTACTACCTATTGAATATTGTAGAATTTTTTTTGCGATCTTATATTGTATCCTCCATTCTTGATTCTCCAGTCGCATTCCTCCTAAAAACTTAGTCACAATATTTTACATCACGGAGCAGGCAAGTGGTCTAATAAATTTAGCGTTTTATAATTTTATATACAAATATCAATTTTGGTTTGCTTAATACATATTACACTTACCTACCAAGGTTATTCCTGTTTCAAGTTATAGTTACAAGATATAGTTTTGCCGAAAGTATTTATCCCTTTATCATTCAAAGTAATTTTTTTGTTACAGTTATAAATTATACTTGATCACTACTATAAAATATTTTTTCGAAGATGATCAAAAATGGAAAGGGTTTTTCATTCATAGAAATAATCCTTCAAGCTTGCAAATTCTTTAAGATTTTTATACACCTTATTTCCTTTATAAAAATTCCTATATTACAGTTCTATTAAACAGCATCACCTAATAAACACTTAACACGTAATTACTACCAACCTATTATAACCCACTCATCTAACATTACACGAATCAATTAGTTAGCGGTGTTAGTTTAATAATAGACCCGTAATTAATATGAAGGATAATAGTCTATTCTAGCTTCTTGGAAGTAATTTATACAAAACCATACTAACCATTTTGAATTAACTTTGACAATCTATAATGTTTCGAACACTGCTATAGGTTTAATCATTCATTGATTAACTCCATTTGAACCTAAATTAAATGAACAAGAAGTATTTAGTGTTTCTTTTTTATATTTTTCTATGATCTGGATAATTATTAACTTTTTTAGATAATAAAAATATTTAAAATTTTATGGTACTCAAATAATTTCTACTCTTAATATGAACTATACATTGATACTTTTTGGGCAACTAATTTAAAGTGGAGTTCTATGAGATGATATAGAAATTTCTGAATATATATTTGGTCTCTGAACTTGTTGGGTTTTGGAAAAAAACAATAATAAATATGAAAAAAGGGCAGTGTTTTGTTGGTATTTCCCTGACAGAGTTGCTATTCTCGCCATTACAACAACGACATATCATTTCCTACACAACTCACCAAGGCGAACAGTATGAAGCCCTTGGCAATTATCGATTTCTTTTTTAATCATATTTCATGATATCAAAAAAAATCGTATGACTATTTTAACATATTTATTTATTCACTTTCTTTTATAAAAGTACTCGTTTTCTTTTTCTTAAAAAAGTATATATTAGTTATTTATAAATATTGTTTTTAATTCCGATCATTTTTCATATCATGATTCTGAAGGATAACAAGAAAGGATGGTGAGGGCAGCAACATTTCTTTTCAGATTATGTTTAAATCCGATCAAGAGTTTCATCACCCAAGAAGTTGCGAAACTAAACTCCCCAAAGACCATGCCATCAAGGTCAACAAGTATTACAAGCTCACCAGTGAAGTTACTGAGAATGGTTCTTCGTAAATTTGTTCGCAATAGAAGTGGGAACGCGAGTTACAAAACCAAACCTCCCTACAACCTATTAAAATATTCGCTCTTGATCAGAATTAAGAACAATTCTTTTTATGCATCCTTTGATGCACCCACCCTCCGCAGTTGACGTATGGGGGTGCGACGGAGGCGATTCCAACGCCTCCAATAGCACTCCTGTGCTATTGGAGGCGTTGGAGTCGGCTTGGTAACCCAGCTCCAGTAAAGCCCGGCGTCGTCGGGGCAGTCCTAATTGCGAGTAAGTCCGGTCTTTGTTGGGACCGGCCAGTGGCTGGTGTGCCCTGACGCTGACATATCTGGGGTACGCCGACATAGTGGCCGATGGCTTTCGCAGTGGTTTAAGTGAGTTGGTCTGCAAGGCTGAGTCTCACACATATCAGGTTGCAAAAAGAGTTTCCCTGCGTCATAAAAAAGGGCCTCTTAAACCTAAACCTGAGTCTCAACTCCCAAGCACTATTAAAGCTCCGTTCTCTGCAACGCGATTCGCCCGGTACCCGCACGGTGAATCCATGGAATATTGAGAAGTTTTGTCTTTATTATATTTTTTTTTTGTTTTGTTTTTAAATAAAACAGATTTAAAGTTGGTAAATCTATGAACATGTGACTTAAAACCATAGGTGTAGTAAAGTAAAAATGTAATAAAAATTTTAGGTGTAACAAAAAAGTGACTTAATTTTATTTTGCCAAAGAGATAGTTTGGACGACTGTTTGTTTTATTATAATTTAATAAT
>DVQO01001174.1:0-10930 GCA_018231785.1 Danaus gilippus
ATTAAGCAAGCCCGCCAGGCGGGGGGACGCTCCTGGTCACTTGGAGTGAGCCCTTGGGGGGGAGGTGACCGTTCGCGGCCTGCCGCTGGATCGTCGCGGAGCTTCGGCGATTCCCGTGGCGATCCGAAAGGCGGCGACGGAGAGTGACCGCTGGTGTTTTAGTGGGTAGCATGGACCCTTCTGACCCGTGAATCCCACATAACCGCCTCTGTCTCCCCTAGATGGAGGAGTAGGTATAAAACCTTTCACCGCTTTAACAAAGAAATAAATAAAATGGCTGTGGTCAAGTAACTACAGCTCGAACATGGGCTGGCTCAACCGGCAAAATGCCACCTTCTAAGTAGTCTTTAATGGCTGCGTATTGTACAATGTCTGAAAGAGACAGTTGACTTTCGCTCTTCTCTTGCCTTTTCTCACCCTATCCCATATTCAAGGTCGGCAACGCATCTGCAACATGCCTCATGTTGCAGATGTCTTTGGGTAACAGTGACCCTCTTTTGTCAACTCATTTTCCGCCTTTGAAGTAATAAAAAAATAATAATGCAAATATACGAAAATGATTGAATGGTCTACTATATAATTAGCTAAAATCACGGCACGAACATTCAGATCTACAGTTTTTAAAGTGACATCTAACTTCTTTCCCGTTACTAGAAATTAATAATTTCTACAATTAAATCATACAAGAACTTCAGCAATAACAAAACTTAGCAGTTCCAAGGAATTGCAATCTTACATCAAACAATTGCTGTCAGAACTGTAATTGTTAAACTTCGAATAATAATATAGAATAAACATCATCAAACAAACAAACAAGGATTCAAACCCGTTCCTTAATGTTAAGTCTGTTCTATAATTATTGTATTCATATTATTTATATTTTATAACTATTATTTTTAAATCCACGAGCAAAAGCGTACATTTATATACTGAGAGACAAGAAACTGTTTAATGTAATATGTCTTAAGTTAAATAACTTTCCAAATCTTTTATAAAAGATGATTAAAGTTGGAGAACTGTTGACCTTAATATTATTCTTTGAACGTTTGTTCTGAGCGAATCAGTATTTATAGGACTGTGTGTACTTTAAGTGAGGCAATTACGATAAAGCAGTTTAGATAAAGAGTAAAGGATGTGTTTTAATTTACATTTACCGGAGTTGGAAATTGTTCAGAGATCTGTTGTTGTGGGATACAAGGAGTTCTACTTACTTTTATTTGTAATTCTTTGTTATTAAAATCATATTACATAACTAATGTTTAGTACTTTTTTTATTAAAATATCATTTATAAATAGTATTATGTTTGAAATATTTAATGTTAATTTAAAGAGGTTTTTGGGGAACTAAAAATGTAATAAATAATGTGTTTAACTTTTGATATGTGCATCTTTTATATGATTAAATATCTTGACCTTGTTTATTTCTACTTTTCAATTTATTTATAATTTTAATAAAGAAACTGTTTATAACATTCATCTATCTATCAATATTAAACGTGTGTCTTGTTCATTTAACTTATTTCTTATCATTTTGAACCTCTGAAGTTAGTTTTATGTATAGATTTACATTTCTGGATGGAGAGTCATTTGCAAAACTTAGTAATCCCTGAGGCGATGATATTATATTATAAGTTTTAGTTCTATTCATCGCTTTAATTTCTTTACTTTCTTGTATTTCGAGTAAAGATATGGAGAACAAATGACCGGAGCTAGTGCCAGGGTGATGTGTATCGATCAAGTAGTACATACCTTGTTCTATGTAAATATAAGTTTCATTAATATGTAAATAAATGATATAGGTTGCAATTATAATAAGTATGTGTAAATATGAAATAGTGAATTAGTTGTAAATTAAAAGTTTAAGTTAGTTTAAACAATTTCTTTATATTACTGAGAAGGTTTAATAAATTTTTAATTTATATATTCATCTTAAAATATATTCCGTGTGTTTATTTACTTGTACAAAATAAGTTTTCCTACAGTGGTGTGAACTTAATATTATTTATATGTAGATTCATAAACATAATTCTACACGGGCATGTGGGTTGTATATAAAGTCACTTCTAGTATCGTTGTGTATACGATCTTAGTACGGTTAAATTAATGTTTCCAATCAATTCCTGAAATATGTTTAAAGCAATGGCTGTTGTATTTGTGGCTCGTTTTACTTGAACCTTAGTATTTGAAGCTGGTAATAGCTTCCTCAAGATATGATCAAATTAACACACAGTAGATTCGAATGTAATATAGTAAGACGTCTGTTTGCTTGATATTATATTAACCAATTAAAGAAATAACAACCCGTTATGTCAGAATTAACATATTATTTAATATGAAAATTTTTAGAAATCATATTTCGATAACTCTTTTTCTCAATATGTCATCCCGTTATTTTTTTATTATATCAGAAATTGTTTGTCAAAATTCGATCCCCTTCCCTCGAGACGTTTTAGACATCATAAAAAACTATGAACAAAACAAGTTTTTCGTTTTATAAAAGTGAATTTTGTGCATAATTATTCGGTATATCTAATTCACGATAAGTAATGTTGCTGCATTATGTATCAAAAACCATTGTTGGTATTTAAGTATGAGCGAGATAAATTATAATTAAATTTTTAATGAAAACAATCTTAAAATATTTAAAACACTAACATTACTACATTATAAATATACTAAAAAATAGAAAATTCCATAAATATAATGCTTTCCTTGAAGCTATAATCATCAAAATAACATCTGTTTTATATTGAAAATTAATATCCCATTAGAGCTTTTTATTTAAAAAAAAATGAAAATGACCTTTCGTAATATGTAACTATTTAAGTCGTTCTGGGTCTTATGACCAGTTTTAAATTTGGTTATCATTAAAAAGAGATCTTTCGCAAACAAGCCTAGAGTGAAAGTTTTTATGACAGCGAAAAAGAGTTTCCATCTCAATAAATTATTTCACATTTTGTAAAAAATATCCAGATACAAATTCCACTACAATTAAATAATGATGTTTAATCTTCCATACCGAGACACCTTCAAACAGTATAATCAATATTAAGAACAGTCACCTTAACATTTCGAAATATTAAATTATAATTTGACAGTCGTAGTCTCAAAGATCGTTCAGAAAATAAAGTATGCTTTAAGCTGAAGTGTTAACTGGCAATATAGCTGGAGTAGTGACGTCACTGAACCCTATTAGTGAGTTAATGCACACCCTCCTTGTATGGTTGAGTGAGAAAACGTCTGGCTTGAACACTTTGGATGGCTGGTTTATGTACTTTCATCCAAGATTCAAGATTACATTTTAAATTATAAGCTTTAAGTAAATTCTAGTTTTTCAATAACTAAACCACATATTGAAGGTAAATTAATTTCAAAAATTAATTTACTTTCTAAATTCTGCTTTTGGAAATTGAAAAGAGCTTAATAAGTCTCCATCGACACATCATCTATTATACAAATTGTATGTGACGTTTTAGAAAAGTTATTACAACCTTAACACATAGAAATTAAGTAACATTTAATTAAAAGCGATATCCATTCCATAAAACAAAAAGAATTCCTGTAACATTTTATATCAGTCTGAACTCATCCCTTCATTATACGTGACTAACACATATACTTGTCCTTGTCGCTTAATACTTTTTATTTCTCGTCACCTACACAATATAATGTACATATACACAATGTATATGTACATTACTTTCTAATCATAAGCATTATTACCTTAATTGGTGTAACAACATTATTTCAAATGTCCGAGTATGTTACGCTTTCAAAATGTTCCCATATACAATATTTATCGTCATTTTCTTGCTAGAATTGTAATGACAATATAATACTTTGTTTTTAAACCGTTTAAAGTAACTAATGTGACAGATGGAGACAAAAGTTTACTTGGAATCGGTCATGAGTAAGTTCCCTGGACGTCTTCTTTTCCGGTTTAAACTAATTTTATCACAAAGATACGTTGTTTTTGAAATAAAAAGGAATATTTATTGATATCAACGTTGCTAATGTTACAATTTTTTTTATTTTTTGACTTTAAATGTTCGTTAAGAGTCCACTGAAAATTCACTAACAAACCATATATACTGTATAGTATATAGACTGTAAATATTTAAAAATATATAATAATTCTTGAGCCATCCACGTATCAGGAAACTGTTGAGCAACCATTATTCAAACGTACTTTTTTCTCTCTTTCTATTTACCTTATAGTACAACTTTAAGGTATTATAGCAGAAAGATCGAACCTGACAATTAGTGTTATCTTGTCTTCTCATGATTATCGAGTTATTATTTTTAATTTAAGCTATAAGTGATAATGTTTTTGGATCCAAAAGTATAGTTTAATTTTATATTTATAATAAGTCAATCCATTGATATATCCGTAGATATCAGATATTTTTATATAAATTTAAGGTAACTTATATGGCAACAGTGTTTAATACAGTTGTGTTTACATGATGACCGGAATGTAGTTTATAATTCCAATTAAACTGAGACTAAACATGATCTTCTGTACAAATAGTTTTAATTAGTTTCAACCACATCGCTTACTATTATTTACTGTTATAAATTATTATTAATAAACTGAACTGTCAGTGTTATCGTTGTTATCATTGTTATTGGGAACTGACCAAAAAAAATTAAAATTAACGAACTGTTTTGTAATATTAATTTTAGAAGTTGATGCATTTTAGTCACCTTTTCTTATCGATACATGAAAGAAATTATAAACTATTTTGTATTTAAAAAGAGTGATATTATGGGTTTCTCATAGATGTGTGTGTGTGTGTGTGTGTGCGTGTGTGTGTTTGTGCATTAGCATAGTAGTTAAATTGCAAATAATGGACAAGTGGTTTTAAACATTAATGAAACTAACGCCAATGCAATTTTTTACGAAATACAGAACGCCTTTGAAGTGTTGTTATGTATATGTAGTTTTTATTAAAAATAAATATAATAACCAGTTTATATATTTCAAAATCTTCTTATTTTTATCAGATTTTTTTTTTGTCACAAGTGTATAATTTTTAATACAAATTAATTATTTATATAACTATAATCAAAACACATCAATAATTAAAGCTTTTAAACTTAAAAAAACTTTTAGGACATTTATAATTCTACTCCCATACTTCAACAAACTAATAATTTAGTTAAATAATAAAACAACAAAATGTATTTGAATTAAATTCTTACATGAAGTAAACGAGATATACTTTTAAAGCTTCAGGGAGTAACCAAAGAAAAACATACCTACTATTGACTCATTCTTTGTATTTTATTTGTTATTACAATTTCCTTGAGGCAGAAAGTACAAAGTGGGATTTTCTGAAATAATATGAATTGGTATTTTCAAACTGAATGTTCAATGTTATTAAACATGGTGATCTATTAATCAATATCCATACTTGTTACATATTCTTCTCTATAATAAATGGTATACAGTTCTTTTATTGCCATCCTCACTATTAAATGTAATAGTAAGAGTAGCAACTATTTCCAAATACAAACTAGTAGAAAACCGACTTATGGTGTTTTTCGTATGGTATCTTAAAGAAACATAATTTGTATCAAAGTTTTAAGCTACATCCAGATTGATCTCTAATGTGTTGTCATTTCACTTCTTCCCTTTAATTAAATTCCGAGATCTCCTTGAACAGCGTAATGACTTATTCTAAAAGCTTTCACTGCGTCAAAATAATTCCCATTCAATTGTGTTTTTATCTGAATTAATATTTTGGTTTTCAATAAAACTGACAGCAGACAGAGGGGATTATTTTTAATTAATTAGTCCCAAGTTAATGATTGGAAATTTATATTTAAATCTTTAATTAATTAACTTATGTTGCGAAAAGTATCTTCTAATTATAATAAAATTTAGCTTACATTGTTCCTTCTAAGGTAACGTTTTGTTGAATTTGTTATAAAATACTTTGATGGTATTCACTTCTTCAATATTTACGTTTTGCCAACGTGTTTGTTGGGAAAATCGGTCTCATATTACAACAAGAGCAAATTAATTTTTCTTGTTTATAAAGTGATAAGCCTTTTGCTGTGTCATTGTTATGGGCTCAGAGGCGGTGTCATCAGTTATAAAACAAAAAATAGTGTAAACAATTCACTATTTCTATAGTTTAGAAAATAAAACACAAAAAAACACAGTCCATTTATCAAGTTGACGTATGTTCGGTTTTATTCACATTCCATGTGAGCGTCACACCACCGTCACCTCCACTGTTTATTGTGTTTAGTAGAATTGAAACAGAAAATATACACAAGTATTGTTTCATATCGTATTGATGAATTTTCGTATTTTAATATGTAAAGACAACATTCCGAAAGTTTCCCACTTGTTTTAAATAAACAATAATACAGTCATAATGTTACGTTCTTATTATAGTCTTAACTTTTAGACTGATTCATTTGATAAAGATTTTATAATAAAAAACATTATTAGTCAATGATTTGAAATGTGAATGTATACTAATTATCATTTTTTAGTAAAAATATAACTAACCACACTTATAATACTGTTTTTATGACAAACAATATTAAAAACATAACTTACGAGTGTAATACAATGTTAAATATAATTACAATATAGAGAAACTTTATTTATCATACTCAATAATATACAATGGTTATAACAGATGTTACGAAGATCAAAATAACATAAATACATATGTTTATATAAATCTTATCAATACAAGATGTAATGTAATATACATTTATTCAGTATGTAACTACGTTTGTGTTCAAAAACAAAACATATTAATTATAGAAGGGGTCTCTTATTACAGCAGTGGTCCCCTTGTGTTACGACTTGTTTAGATTACACACAAACTGTTTTCCGGAAAATGTTCCACAGTACAATACTTCCTGACCAAAACAATGTAATGTGTGCTGAGTTTCTATTTATTTATAGTGTACATAAAACGTGAAGCTCATTTTAATAGTCAAAGTTTTTCAAATAATTGATTTTAAAATTTATTCTTAACTTAGATGTCAGTTATGTTAAGATTATGTAAGAGGTATTATGTGCAATTTGCAATTTTAAGATTGCAAATTGCACATAATACCTCATTGTCAGTTTTTTTTCAAATTCTTCCTCAATACTTAAAGATTTAATTTACTGCAATTAGCTAAGGTTCTAAAGTTCCATAAATTAAATTTAACATACGAATCAATTGTACTCACAGTCGCACTACACTTTAGCACTTTCCTGTTTGATACGAATGTAACGCCTCCCGTGGCGTTACGATAGTTTTGATCTTCTTAAGAACTCAGTGTGACGTACTCCTAATGACGTTACGTTGAACTGACCGAGGATGGTCTTCCTCAGTTGAACTGGATTTGAAGTGTCGCTATTATTAGCGTCACAACTCACAACGATGGCTGGGAGCTTGGACTGTCTATTTAGGCACCACAGGCTCCCTCTGCATACTACGAGTACTCTTGCTGCAGCGATCCACTGCGAGTGCACGTTCAAAGCCGACACTTAAGCCGAGCTTACCCTAACATGAGATATCCCGTAGTTCGGGAATCCGGCTCGAAGAACCAATGTTTGGTCTAATGGTTGAACTCACACACACACACACTTCTCACTGACAAAAATGTTGTGTATACAAAGGGGGTTCTATAATGAAAACCACAACGTATACTGATCTTGAGAAAGTACATTTGTGATCTACTACTTAACTATAATAAAAACATGAATGATCTTAGGCTAATCGGTTCGTATACTTAATACCGCGATCTATCTCGCATGCAACGCCATCTAGTTCTCACCTAGGTGAACTATTTATTTTTATTGATATATTGCGTTGAACAAATACTTATTAATCATCATCATCCTATCAGAGCCCACTGCTGAGCAGAGGCCTCTTCTTACATGAAGAAGATAAATAAATAAATGCTTATTAATAATATGTGAAAATTTTACCTCTTAATAAATAAGTATAATAATGTGCTAGTTAAATAAGATAAATAAATACCATCGTTAAGCACTGCTAAATTGATTTTTTGTTATGCGAAAGGGAGCTACCGAGCAGACGGCCTACCTGATGAAGGTAGTACCGTCGCCGATAGACATCCGCAACATAGTTTGCGGATGTGTTGCTACCCTTGATTAAGGAAGAGGGGAGGACAGAGTGGGGAATGTAGGGAAAAGGGAACGGGAAGGAAAGGTTGGGAACAGGGAACAGGGAAAGTTTCATTCGTTGTTTATTTCAACGAGATACCCAATAGGTACATTGAAATATTTTCACTACTCAAATTATTATTATACATGATATTTCTGGTGCAAAAAATTAGAACTATTCATTATTTCTTATTTGTTTACAGTACATATTATAAATCCTTAATTTGAAAAAATAATCATATGGTATAAGTAATGAAATCTCTAACAAATTAAAGTTTTGTTCGCTCCGTCCCGAAAACGTTGATCTAAAAATAAGGTTATTGTAAAATATATAATATGTGATATAACAAGTTACGTTTGAAATATATTTTGAAACAATATTATTGATGTTGTAACAGTCGACACTATTAAATAATAAATGTTGCTGCGTGCGACACGTTCGTCGATCAATCACTTTATATACACTTCATGTATTTACCTGTTACCAAAAACATATAGAATACTGTTTCACTGTATGTATATTTAATACAGTCAAAATACAAGTAAACGACTGTCACGCTTCCTAGACGGTCTCTAGAGAGCGTGACATTTCAACGTTATAAACTATTAATTTAAGTGTTTTATTAAACAAGAGTAAAGTAACCCTTAATACAACACCTTAAATGTAAAAAGACCTTTAAACATAAAATATGATGTACGGCCTTTTAAAATTATTTCAATAATTGTACAAACATACATATTAAATACTTTATATTTTTAAAATAGAAGTACCAAATGCATACAAAATTGATATATGTATGTAAGCAATTTAATATAGTTTTCACTCTATACAATTTCAGTAACAATAAGACAAGATAGACGGAGCGGTGTCTGTGTGTATCACCTTAACATATTATTTGCATTAAAAAATTCGGATTTTATTTTCTTCACTCTGCATAAATAGACTTTATTTCATAAAACATTTCTTTAACCGAGATTTTTTTTAATACTGTACTGAAGTAAACCCTTAGTCAAAGAACAACATTGTTATATTTTTCATGTTGTTTTATTATATTTACTTTGATATAATTATACATATTAAGTGACCTTCTGCTGAGGCTGGTTTTATTATTATTATCAAGAACAAACGCATTGGTGACATCAGTTATGCTGACGTCACTCTTTATAAACTCTGTAATAAATCCCACATACATATATTTTTCTTTGACTTGGTCAACATTTATAAAATAGAAACAATTATTGTATGTCTGAGGCTGTAATGATAATTTTTAATGGAGCTTTATATAATTTAAATGTTACTTTCTTTGGAGAGGCTCTGATTTAATATAAGTCACTTATTGATATTTATTGAAACTCGTAAGATTGGCGAGCTGATGACTATCAATTCATAATTTTAACTTAATATTTATTTATTTAATAGACAGCAGCATTTTCCATCAATAAGTGACTTCCAACTCGTTAATACCCGCGATTGAAACCTGAAATCCTAGTTAATATAAAAAATATTTGTGGATCAGATATAATTAATAATAAAACATATATTGAGTTTATACAATGAGTTTCAATCAACGTTGGAGCCACAACAATGTTAAACAATTTTTTCAGATTTTCGTTACTAAAGGGAAAAAGCAATTCAGTGAATCCACAAAAAATAATTTCCTGTGAAAGTTATTTTCATTGTTTGTACCTGGATTGTAACATTACCAACCACCGCGGAGACACATTATATACTAATTCAATGTTTGTTTATTTACTTCCAAAAAAAAAAAATACTCGACATATTACTCCGCAGGCTGAAAGATGTGGCCTTAATGTGATACATTTAAAAACTTTTATTAATTTATCAGAGGAATTCGTATGTCACTATAAACTACTATAGATACATATATCTCTCGTCCATACAAATTCATTCGAAGGTAAATTTATTAAAACAGGAGCTATCCACAATTAAATCAGTTTGACGTCCGTGCCATTCATCCGTCCGCTATAGTATCGATTCAAAATTCGTATTCGACTGTATTTGTTATCAATGTTTGTATCTAACTTTATATATTGTGATCCAAATTAAATAATTCAGGTTAATTTTATAGGTATATTTTACTTTCTATTCTAGTCACGGACTCACTTCAACCTAATGAAGTCGAATCTATTAGAATTAGAGTGTCTGAAAATAACAGAATATAAGAAAATCTTGTATTCATGAGTATATTAAAACATAGTTACTCGTGAGTTAAACAAAGAGCAATACTTGTTTTGAAATGGACAGTAGTGTTTACAGTTCAGGAAGTACTGAAGAAAAACCGTGTGTGGTCTCCAAATAAACCGAAAGATATCGGAGAAGGGTTCCATGCGAAGATTGTTGATAAGACATTAAAAACAATTTTCAAGTTACTTGTAGTGAAAAGTCTACTGGTGTCTATACTTTGTTCTAGTTTTAATTAAGTAAATAATCAAAAGTGTAAAAAAGAAAGTATCGTCAGATTTGTGTTGTAAGGAAGAAAAGGCAAGATAAATTGTAATTTTCAAATGATCAAGGGAATTAAAATCACGCTTTCTCAAATGACTGAACAGGCAGTAAAGTCATTTTGTTACTAAACAATTACAGTAGACGAGCTCAAAGAACCGAGTCACAGTGGAGAATCAACAAAGAACGTTACGTCCTAAATTATTTACAAGTTCATCAATCTTACTATGTTCATTGTAAGGGTCCGCTGTCGTTGAGTTTTGAAACGTACCATTTATCACATACTGTTTGTTTGATATTGAAAAGCCGACTTATTT
>DVQO01001175.1:0-10926 GCA_018231785.1 Danaus gilippus
AGTCTTGAAGTTCACGTAAAAATAATGGATTTCTTTTTCCCCAACCTATTATATCGTAATATAACTCTATAAGGAGACTAAATATTTTTTTTTCTGTAAAAGACTTTAAAGGCCTATATAAGTATGATGTTTGCTATTTAAAAACCTTCATTAATGTATGAATGTTAATCTTGGCTTGTTAAGTAGGTATTGTGCGCTTTCGAAATTATTTTGCTAAAAATTATAAAGCTTGAATATCATTCGGCCAAAACGATCGCGTCAAACTATACATCACCTGGTGTAGTGGAAGGGTGTGACCAGCTAATATGTACTAAAGGTTCTGTTTATCAAGGAACGGCATGGAACAACGTAATGGATCGGTTTCTGATCCGGAATCTGAAGAAGAAAATGAAGAAGGTGACTACACGGTTTATGAATGCCCCGGTTTCGCTACCGTAAGAAGTTTGAGCTTATTTCGTTTAGTTAGATTATTTCGTATATAATAATTTCATAAAATATAATTTCACCAACTGTTTTTAGTAATTTATATTCTGTTTAATATTTGATAATGTCCTCACAAAACAAAATAATACAATATGTTGAAGTTACATGCAGACATTAAGTGTATTATTCTAAATTGTAATAATAGCTCATTTTTTTATTTCGAATTTATAATTTAATTTTTCATAAGACCTACCCGAAAGAAGAAAAATCTATTATATTATCAAAATTAGATCTACATCTAATTATTAATTTAAAAATTACCACTTGCCTTTCTCATTCAAGAGAATAAAATTTCATATGAAGATTTTTGGGTGAAACTATATATACAAGAAACAAAACATTCTATAGTTGATATCACAATATCAAATTTATATATAATTAATATATATTGAGGGATTTTCAGACTGGTGACATGGAAGTTAAGAATCCGCTGTTCAAAGAGGACTCCACTCCAGCGATCCCCGCTATCCCCGCTAAGGTCGAAGCGGCTAAGTCCCAGCCCAAGGAATAATTGCTACCCCTTCGCCTGCTTGGCGAACCCACCCGCACCTATAGAAACCTGCTCTCACCGCTGTTTCTAATCAGACACTTCGGCACTCCGAATTACTTTATCATGCTTATGTCACGCAATCGACTTCTCTAAGCAGGTGGTGCACAACATAAAACTTAAAGCATTTTGTGTTTAAAAAAGCGTCGTGGCTGCATACTATATCAACATCGGGTATACAATGTACGAGACTATGACTTTCCGATACGTCAGCAGCTGTTACGGACAATTATCAACTTTCTAAATGTCGGTTTCATGTTGCTAATTGTGTGTTGTAGTTAACTAAATTCTACCATTTTAATTGTGCGCCCTGTATTAATTACTATGTTTATATATGTATGTATGTATATATGAAGAGCTCATAATATATTGTGAAATATATTATGGAAACATGTATCTAAACAAATTACTTAAAAGAAGAGATAAACAATTTCGTTTATCTCGAACCAAAAACGGCCTGTCATCAAATAAAGCATTCTCATTTCAGTGACAAATTTAAGACACCTGTGTGCCACACTTGAATTGGAAAATACAGGAATATTTTGTAGTATTGTAATGTTTATGACAACGTCAATTGATTCATTGACCGTTTGAAATATATAATTAACGTTGAAAATATAGAAATTATTTATACTTTTAAAATTAATAGTAGATAAAAATGCCGTGCCGCGACAAACGACGCGTTCCAGTATTTTGTTTTATAAATAGTTTATAAAAAATAGTATGATCACTCAATAGATAATGCTCAAAATATTTTGTTGAATATTTTATGACATAATGAATTTGAAAAGTTTAGAATGGTTATATACACTTTGTTGAACGTATGCATAATATATGTTCCCTATGAATAAAAAATATATCTTTTACAACTATTGATCGCACAATTTTAATTGTATATTATTTATAAATTACGTCGGTAATATAATTATTAATCTTCACACTAAATGTCATATCGATAGTATAAAATGGAACGCTACATTTATGACATTAACAATTTTCTGGGATCATGTGTTAAAATTAAAATGTATCTTTCTATATTATAGTAATACATTCGGATTATTGGTGTTTGAAGCATTGAAAAAAAAATTCAAAAAAAAAATAGACACTGAAAATAGTTTTAAGCAAAAATATTATACGATAATCTAATGGGTTTTGTTCATCTGTGAACACTAAATAAGAAGTATTAAAATATAATATGTTAATCAATGTAGTTAATATTAAATGAATGTTATATGTGTATAAATACATCATAGTAGTCTTGTAATTTTAAATAAATAATTCATATAAGGGGTATACCTCGCTTTAGTTAATTACATTTGATGAATGATCATCGTTTGGATAGAGAAAATATCAACTGAAGTTTTGGATTCTTTGTTTTATACAAACCCAAAGAAACCTGCAGTTGCTATTCTCATCGGTCCACGCTTGTTCGTTAATTTATTAGCATTTAATGATCTCATCTCACTTATAAAATAAACATAAAACCGATTTCAAGCACAATTGCTTCAGGAGTAATAGTGTTGATAGTAGTTAAAAGATCTATCGGTTGACCTTCTTCACAAATATTACAGTAATTAATGTAAAAGTTCTGTAAATTAAAATAAATTACACGAATGTATTAATATATTAATTTTAATACTGTTCAATATATTATGTATAATCATAGGATACGAGAATAAGTTTATCTCTATTGCATAAACCTCTATTGATATAATTTCAGATATATCTGTCACTGCTTTTCCTCTTGTAGCCTCGTTTATATAAATGGAGTTTTTCTATAGGAAATATTTTTTTTATGATTTCGTATTATTAATATTTTAATTTTTAATTTTATTAATAAGACGATGTTATTCGCTTTGAAATATAAATGGTCAAACCAATAAACTTATATTGTGGAGCAAACGCTGTTTCATTGTCAACATTTTTATATAATTTTTCTTTTTCCTTAAGGATGACATTAAATAAAACACTTGGATTGTTCCAATTAAAACATTTTATACACAGTTTATTCAAATAAACAAACCAAAAATTAAGTATTTATTATTTGTAGTCTAGCTAGACTTTAAATTTTCTTGTCAGACAGTGAGTGGAACTTTTAAAGAACTCAAATTCTATATACAACAGAGTATCAAACGTTTTAGATTGTAAAACGAAACCAATGAAATACTATCAATCACTTGAATTATTACCAACACTCGATCTGCCATCTATCGTTAAGTATATGAAATTGATTGCCGCCAAAGAAAAAGAAGAAATATATATATATATACATAAAATTATTCAAGATTATTTGTTATATCTCGACAAGATGGCGCCACTAATCTTTTCGGCGATAAAAATGTAATGTCGTTTATTAATTTAAAAGTATAATTATTAGGTACATATTACATTTTCACACAAAATTCCAGATTATTTCTAAATTAATAGTATGAAAGGGATTATATGAAAGTGAACAAAATGTTGTGTTAAAAAATAATACAAAACAGTACTTTTTAATATTCTAGTTGAACACAGGCAAGTAGCCTTTCTCTGATTGAAATAAAAACTGATTTTTTTTTCACTTAACTACTTAACTGTAATAGCAGAAACATGTTATATAATAAATAAAACACAGTACCTACTGATCTAACTTTTTTAATGGTAAACGAGATTTATTTAACGGAATTCATATAATGAGCAATAAAATTTATACAAGTCATCTACTAAAAAAAAATCCTTATGAAAAATACGATTTCTCAATAAAATTACTTCAATCGGTCTGTTTACTTATTGTTTGACATTATTCCTGAGCGAATATCGCTTGAGCGATAAATTATTACATTATTTGGTAAATATAACAAATAAATCGTATTAAATAAAATGCACATTATACAATTTATTATCTATTAACAGTTCATGGTTACAAGTAATATGAAATCGTAAAGAAAAAACTACACAAATAATTCTGTTTTATTCAAAAGTATTTGTTACATGACAGAATTATTATCTGAAATATAAGTTATTTAGATGAAAATTTACTAACATTAAGACATATCGGGAATATCCAGGAATCTTAAGTAATGATTTGTGCTATATTTCAAGATTAAACAATTTTCAATAATACAAATCAATAAGAAATATATTTCTTAGGTAAACTATTTATATTAATATGAATTAAATTTAAACCTATTTGAACATATGTTTCTTTTAAATTTAAATTAATTATAATTTAATAAATCATACATCGTATTCTTTAACAATTAATGTAAAGTATTCAAATTCATACACATATTATTTCTATATTTTACATAAAAAGCAATGACAGAAAAGTAATAGGTAAATTATTGTATAATAAGTTAGAATTATCAGTAATCAAATACGTATTACGTAAACAATAACCTATCCTTTTATTAAACATATTTTGACCATAAAGCCTTTAATATACACAAACGCCGACTTTTTGTTTCCTTCGAGTTTACATTGTTTAACTAAATGTTGACAATTTCAACTTTTTTCATTCATAAAACTCAAGATTGTTGTCGCATCGCTCAAGTTTTATGAATGATAAATACAACAAACTTTTAGTTTTGACAATACAAACTTGTACAACACGTACATCTACCAGTCAGTTTTGACCACGTCGATTCAGACTTGAGAAAATACCCTTTATCTTTTTACGAGAAACCGACAACAATGTTGTGTATTCACAATTTCAATAATAAAGTGTATCATAAACATTACAACACTTCAAACTATAAATCAACATTGCTATCGTTTTTCACTTTTTCAACAGATTATCACCGTACCCAAACTGCTTTCCATTACAATTTTATCTCATATTTATAAATAAAAACTACCCATCTTCTACTTATAAAAAAGAAACATATATTTATATAATTTGTTGGCAATTTAATTTATAAAGAATTAAATCGACTTAATTTTAAATTACAGTCACATCATACAAAAATATCCGTTATTTTTTTACATATTTTGTAAGCGCGGTGAACGATGGTGTTTTAATGGCAGTAATTCTGTGGTAATCGACAGTTACCTCAGGACAAACGTTTTGTTAAACACGAAGAATGACTCGATACAAGTGACATCCCAAATCCCACGATGAGGAAATTGAGTTCACTATCAAACATTTCTACAGTTTACCGAATAACAAAAAGAAATGACAACTGCTTCTTGATTGAAAAAATGCATGACAATTTTACAATACACAGAAACATAATTTAATATTTATTTAACTTGTCGTATAGTAATTATTAATTAAAGTAATTACATAAGACATCCCTTATAAAATTAATGTCTAAATTTGACAAAAAAATCCTCAATGACTAATTGCTATTCACTTTTCTATAAATTTGGTTACCTTCGAAATTCATACTTCAGTTCCACGGTATTATTAAATAATATTATATAATATTCTTTCAAATATGCAAAGATATTAATATTTATGCCATAGTTATTATTCCTTTCGATGGTCGTATAAGAAAAATAACAGAATTATTTTTAAATTACCTTACGAGAATCAATTACGAATAATAGTTATTTCTTTAAACCTACACATAAATCGAGGCACAAAAAATATATATTGTTTACACTAATGTTACCATAAATTTTTATTAATGTAAGATTTTATTAACAAGAAATTTCTAGACAGGCATTTGGTATCTAATAGGCAATTGTATTTTGAGGTTAAAAGTTTATTATTTCTGACCCTATTATACATCGCTAGACTTCCAATCATAGTTCTTTGGCTACTATATTACATAATAATTAACATGTTTAAAAGCCTTAAATTTTTGTTCTTTGATTGACGAAGATTATTTTAACACAATCTATTTGAAAAAACTTATTTTATAACGATCACAGTAAGACATGAAACGAGTTAAACAAAATAATAATCTAAAGACAAACATAAATTGATTTTTCACTTAAAAGGATACATCAGTATTATTTAGTTTGATCATTTGTGAATTACAAAATAATCAGTTGGCATCGGATATGAACTTTGGTCACTTCATATTTATCTCGTCAAATCAACGTAATTAAAATTATTCACCCCATTATTGGGCAATTTACAATCAAATATCAATACATATTTATATTGAATACGATTTATAACTATTATAGTTCTAACTAATTAAATTTAAAGTAAGTACACTTTAACTATTTAATTTCAATCATTAGAACATTAAAAATTATTACACAAATATTTAAGACATTCAAATACAATTATTTAACAACATTAACTTAGTTGCTACGTATTTATATAAACAGCTATTGAAGTATTTTGTACGGTAATAAAAGTATTAAAATTATAACGCATTTCTGTTTTAAATTGACGGTAGTTAGTGGAGAATAATGAAAATTTCAGTTAGAAAAATTGTTTGTTATAACTAAATAATAATTTGATAAAGAGAAATTAGTACGAATCGCAGTTCAAAGAATTCGCTCTTTTTAAATTTAACAATTAAGAACTAATTGATTCCTTCTAATAGTTCGTTCTTTAGACGCTCTAACAGTATTCTTCAACTAGAATTACAAGTGACTGGTATATTAATTTAGTTATAATAACAAGTTACAGCTCAAAGGAAATTGTAACAACATAAAATGTCTATCGAAGAATGTTTCAGTAGAATGATTCAGTATCGATTTTACAGTAATTTATAAATAAAAATAGATAGTACTTTTGTTTACTTAACATATTGATGGTTTCAACAATATCTCATAAAAATGTACACAATAACTGTAAATGTGATAATTTTTTTATTAATATATAATGATAATCTATTAAGAAATATAAAACATTTTTTTTCAATGAATTCGCCTTTAAGTAACTGCATATTTTTTCTCTTATATTTAAATATTTTTATCATTTAAATTGAATCATTATTTATTGTCATACTTATCGAAATTGAACTTCATTAAGGTTTCAGTATTTTGAAATGAGAATATTTTCTCAGCATTTTTTTTAAGGCCGCCGTAGCTTGAAGTCATAGCGACGAGTCGAATAAAGCAAAAGTACAATAAACAAAACTAAAATGTTCGGATATTAAACAAATAGTTATATAAAAAAACGTGTGTTGTGAGCATTCATCGTAATAAAAGCAAATATACGATAAAAAATGGAAAACTAATTAACTACATATATAAATACACATAGTACATATAATATATATACCAGAAACAATATATATATCATGTGCGTCAAAATGCTGGCCACAAAAATAAATCACGCTCCACCTCAATAGGCCTCGGTCTTAAATCTTACCATAACTGGCTATGTTTCAAGTTAGCTGGCCATTACGAATTAAGTCAAATAGCAATAATCCCAGCGAATTTACTCATACTTTACTACCTCATAAATATTTAAATATATCTAAAGACTATAGACCGCAGTTAATTATAAAAATATTCTATAAAATTTTTGTCTCACACTACAACAAACCATGATCTATATCTATAATATAAAATAAATTTAGAATATACTCACTTAATAACTATAGTGTTAACAATTATAAAAATGATATGAGCACTTTATTGCGTATTTTGGACAAACGAACAATTGTATTATTGTCGAAAATAAAACCTATTTAAATGACTACCTAAAATTGAATGTATTAAGCGAAAACAGTGAACAAGTGTAAATAGATCCAATTATTGATTTATCTAATACCTTAACTAGAGGAATGACTTTTGTAGTGATTGTTGTTGTCGTTTTTCTTCTACACTAATTAGTTTAATTACAACGTTGAGAACATTCATTATAAACTCAATAATAATAGAAAATATTTTAATGTATCTACACAACAGAGATGAAATACATTGAGCAGATACTCGTAACTATAAACCCCCCGTTAAAATGTCACTATATCACTTGTTTTAGTGATGAGTTTGACATTTTTTCGCTATAATAAAATATTTAGAGTTTTGTTTGAAAATATTTGGATGATTTTCTTTAAATACTAATCATCATTGTCCATGCCAATCAGCTCGGCTTGCAGGCGTCCCTTAGTACGACAGCATGCAGTCAAGCATAATATTCTTAAAGCCAATCTAAACTGTGGGCTTAAGGATAATAGAATTATAATTTTCCAAAATGAATTAAGAATGCCAAGCCATACTACGCCGAAATGTAACATCGGAATTTTTAGCTCCTGATCGGTGAAGTACTCATAAAACCTCACGCCGGCGTAGGGAGCCCAACTGAGCCAAAATACGGAAACGAGAATGAAACTCATCCAATGGCTAGGATTGGCTAGATTTTCAGCCAACGCAGTGGCATACTCCTTGTCGTGAATCGGTGCTCCGCTGTGCAGCTTCCTCTTCATTGAGAATATGTAGAAGTAGTTGTATACTATAGATATAACGCTCGGACCCAACACCAAAATACTCAAAGTGGCGGTATAAGCGTAAGTTGTACCCCAGTCGAGCATGCATATCAGAGTTTCCTTATCAAAATTAGCGTCCTTTTTGTATCCGAGTAACGGGGGACAACAGAGCATCGCAGCTGATATCCAGGTGAACACCATCCAACATTGGCTACGTGTGCGAGTTTGTACCTATTACAAGGTAATATATTAGTTTCAAATACAATATGGTGTTGTATGAATAGTGTCAAGTGTGATGCGTCATCAATTGTTCATTGTGCGTTATTAAGTAAACATAAGATATACTTAACTCACTTTTTATAATCAATCAAGAACAAGAGCATTAATTTTCTGTTACTTTTGTTTTTTTTTTTGAAAAAAGCTTTTCAGAACCATTTGTTTGAGTATTAGCTGCTAATCCCTTTTTTGCACAAATCGCGCGGGTAATAAAAAAACGTCTCAAAAATTAATTTAAATTATTATTAATAGAGAGTGATTTCTCTTCCTTTAAGATTGATTCTGAGGCTTAAAGCCCTATATGATTAATTTAATGGCTTCGAAGCCACAGAAATACTTAATAATAGTAAATTTATTGCCACTCTTCTTGTTAAGAAGAACTATACTTTCATTTCACGGTAACAGGTTTTAGATCATATTAGAAAACATGAATTTACTGTTAATGATCTGTTATCCATCATCCTTAAATAAAGGAATATTTGCGAGAGCGCGTGATGTAAAGAAATTTAATTTTATATTTTTGTTTCTGTTATTTTATTTTTCTTATTTAAAATACTTTAAGCGTCTAGCACAATTCCAAAATTAAGGCAATTGATGTAACCATAGCTTAAGTATTCAAGTAGTAACGTACAAGGGCATGTTTACAGCATTTCTTTAAAGTATTTCCATGCGAATCAACATGCTAAGATATAAAACTGCTTACTCCACAAAGCTCTAAATGTTAATATTATTTCATTATTATTATCATAACTATATTACGAAAACATAAATAATCAGTGAACTTAATATTCGACGACGCATGTTGGTGCTGATAGTGCTTATGATGACATTCTGGCTCTAGATGACTATGTTTAAAAAATCACCATTAAAGATTACACTTCAAAAAAATTTAATTAGTAACATGCAAGGCTATGTATGTGAAGTTAGAATTATACTATTCATAAAAGTATTACTGTTCGTGCAAAAAAATTCAATGTTCATGACAAATACATCCGATTCCTCCATCAATGTTTGAAAAATGTTAATGTTATGGCTGCTTTTGTAAGAGCCTATAAAATGTATTTAATGAATATGGTTTTTATGGAGACAAAAACTATTGTTAAAACTTTCTGTTTTATCTGATTCAATATATTAATATTAGCTATTGTATTAAAAGCTTCAAAGATAAAGTTTAATTAGCAATAGAAAAAACAAAACTAGTAGTAAGAGTAAGAGCCATTAGAAAAAGGCGTAAGTTCAAGAAAGACAACAGAATAAAATCTCTAGTCCTATATAACTTTAACAACAAACTTTATATTTTGATGGAGACGTGATGTTAAGCGTCTTGAACAAGCTCCTGACGTCAGTAGAACCAGAGCGCCCAGATTGTGGAGGACGAAAAGTAATAAAGAAAGGGATAACTACCGTCGCACTAACCGTCTCATATCGGAGAGGTTTCCGCACGGCCAGGTACCGGTCCACTGAGATCCACATGAACGTGTACACGGACACGGACCACAGTGTGACCTCCACGTAGCCCGCCAGGCGACACATCAGGTCTCCGAACATCCATCGACCAGTTATTGCTGGGTACACAGAGAGCGGTACCACGAATAGCCCACACAATAGATCAGCTACAGCCAAAGATAGCAGATAATAATTTATGACTTCGTTGGACAGTCCTGAAAATATTTTAATGCAAAATTTATCATAAGCTTATCAAAATGTAAGAAACAATTTTCTAACTATGCGTGACTTTAACTTGAGTTCTATTACAAAAATGTACCTTTAAAATTAAGAAAGGACGCTATGATAAGAAGGTTGGATACAACAATGGCGATTCCGATGACGGCGATGACGGCAGCCTGGGTGAGTGACTCGAATGTAGCAAACGGACTGTCCGCTACGCTCACCTCACCGCCGCTCGCCGCCCCGCGGGCGCTGATGACTCGAGAAGGCATATTTGCCCTGTAGATATGATATGACTTATTGATCAATATGACTTAATCAATAGATCACTCGTATAGAAATAATATTAATAATAAAAAGAGGAAGAATATTTCTTGCCAGCTATTATTGGCAAAGGAGTACTGGATGTTTTTTGTCTATTCCTATTTTGCGACAAAATACCACAAAAACAAACTGAATCGCTTACAACCACCCTTAGTTTGTATATAAATCAGTGTTCTGGGAGTTTAGTGATGTTAGAAAAAATATTAATATTTAAAAGTAGCTACTGAAATAATTTTTGGACTGGACCGATTTTGATGAATTTTTTTGTGTGTGTTCAAGGGGATCTGGGAATGGTTTAGATTCACAATT